>JAMKPZ010004476.1:0-11588 GCA_024699675.1 Amphibolis antarctica
ATTAGAACAACATATCAAAGATTTGGACATGATGTAGAATTGTCTATCTTTGCAAAGATTGCAGCATATGCTGTACTACGTAGGATTCAGGTGAATTGGTACAAAATTTTCATTTCAAAGATCACTAGCATCAAAAAGAAATTATTCTATGGTGATCTAATCTACCAGTTGGTGTCAAGTTCTTCTGATCTATTAGATTGGGCAGTAAAGAACTTAAAATCTAGGGTGCTAACTGCCAAAGACTTGAAACAATTCTCTGTAGAGGATCAACCAACACCACAGCTCCACAGTGAATCACCCACATCCCAACAGAGAGGATCAACCTCTATATTAGAAAAGGTAACACTATGATAGATCAACTGGCTACTCTAAAAGTAGAAGTTGCAGAATTGAAATCCAGATTCCCAGAGTAGTGATAGATTTTTTCTTTTCTTTTGATGATGATGTAATTCAACATTGGGGAGAAAGCTCTCCTTTAATGTAATATTTAAACTTTTTTTAATGAAATGTGTTTTGAGAGTTGTATTCTATCTATAGTTCCAATTTATGCATGTTTTCTATTGAGTATGTGTGTGTGTAATTGCATAATTCAATTTTAAACAAGTGGTAATATTTTTGACCATTAATCTTTGACCATTAACTTTAAAAGTTTCATGACTTTGAGGATCTTTCAAATCAACTGCTCTATAAGAATAAACATATTTAATAACAAATGGACCAGTCCATCTGGACTTCAATTTTCCTGGAAAAGAGTGTAGTCGTGAATTATATAATAAAACTTCTTATCCTTTTTCAAATATTTTGTGTAAAACTATTTTATCATGCCATGCTTTCATCCTCTCTTTAGCTATTTTTGAACTTTCATAGGCCATATTCCTTAATTCCCCTAATTCTACTAATTGCACTTGTCTATTACTACCTGCTATTTTTATACTTAAGTTTAGTTGCTTAAGTGCTCATAATGCTTCATGTTCTAATTCCACAGGTAAATAACAAGTCTTTCCATATACTAATTTATATGGAGTTGTCCCTAATATTGTTTTATAAGCTATTCTATATGCCCAAAGAGAATCATCTAGCTTATCAGACTAGCCCCTCCTAACGGTGTTTACTACTTTTTCTAAGATTCCTTTAAGTTGCTTATTAGCACTTTCAACTTGTACACTGCTTTGAGGATGGTAAGGGGTAGCTAACCTATGTAACACTCCATTTCTTTTCAATAACTTTTCAAAGTTTTTGTTACAAAAATGAGTTCCCCTATCATTGATAATTGCTCTTGGAATACCAAATCGAGACATTATATTGGATTTTAAAAATCTCATCACTATTATAGAGTCATTAGTTTTAGTAGGAATTGCCTCTATCCATTTGGTTATATATTCTATTGCCAATAGGATATAAACAAAACCATTTGAATTTGGAAAAGGTCCTAATGAAATCTATACCCCAAACATCACAAACTTCTACTTCTTGGATAGGATTTAATGGCATCATATTTTGTTTTGTAATTCTCCCTACTTTTCGACATTGAACACATTTTTTACAATATTCGTATGCATCTTTAAACAATGTTGGCCAATATATGCTACTATGAAACACTTTTAAAGCAATCTTTTTAGCTTCGAAATGTCCTCTAGTGAGTTGATCATGACAAAATGCCAACACTTATTGAGTTTCTGTTTCTGGGATACATCTCCTTA
Organism: Amphibolis antarctica; assembly: GCA_024699675.1. Classification (NCBI taxonomy): domain Eukaryota; kingdom Viridiplantae; phylum Streptophyta; class Magnoliopsida; order Alismatales; family Cymodoceaceae; genus Amphibolis; species Amphibolis antarctica. The sequence continues at coordinate 1,701 of JAMKPZ010004476.1, forward strand.
CAATCTGGTCAGGGCATTGCTTAAACAGGTAAGATCATCCCAAAAGAAACATTTAACCTTCGAAAAGAACATTTTCTTGTCTAAACTGGACCAATCATGAGGTACTAAACCCGTAGCCAAATAATTAACTATATCAGCGTACCATGGGCAGGAATTTAGCATAAACAATTGCTCATCTAGAAATGTGTCATCTATTGGTGGATTAGACAGGAATGAAGCATCTAACCTTGACATATGGTCTGCCACAATGTTTTCACAACCTTTATTATCCTTAATTTCCAAGTCAAACTCTTGCAATAACAAAATCCATCTTATAAGCCTTGGTTTAGCATCTTTTTTAGTTAACAAATACTTAAGTGTTGAATGATCAGTGTAAATGATAGTGTGACTGCCTATTAGATAAGACCTAAACTTTTCTAAGGTAATAACTACTAGTAGAAATTCTTTTTCAATTACACTGTAATTGATTTGTGTTTCATTCAATGTCTTACTAGCATAATATATTACTCTTGGTAGTTTGTTTAATTTTTGACCCAGAATTGCACCTAATGCATAGTCCAATGCATCACACATTAATTCAAAAGGTTGAGACCAATCAGGTGCATAAACTATAGGTGAAGTGGTCAGGGCTTCTTTAAGAAAATTAAATGCTTTCATGCATTCCTCATTAAATTCAAATTGTGCATCCTTAATTAATAATTGAGTTAAAGGTCGAGTAATTTTACTAAATTTTTTAATAAATCTTTTATAAAAACCAGCATGTCCTAAAAATGCTCTTATATCTTTAACTGTTCTAGGAATAGGTAAATTAGATATTAATTCCACTTTTGCTTTGTCAACTTTTATGCCTTCAGCAGAAATAACATGTCCTAAGACTATTCCTCATTTAACCATAAAATAGCAGTTTTCCCAGTTTAATATTAACTTTTCTGTTCACATCTCTCTAATACTTTCTATAAATTAATTAAACACTTTTCAAATGAGTTCCCATATATAGAGAAATCATCCATAAATACTTCTAAAAATTCATCTATAAAATCCGTGAAGATGCCTGTCATACACCTTTGAAATGTAGCAGGTGCATTGCATAGCCCGAAAGGCATATGACTAAAGGCAAATGTTCCAAAGGGACATGTAAAAGTTGTTTTCTCTTAATCCTCAAGTGAAACAGGGATTTGATTATAACCTAAATAGCCATCTAGGAAACAATAATACTCATGCCTTGCCAATTTTTCTAACATTTGATCTATAAAAGGCAGTGGAAAGTGATCCTTCCTTGTTGCTACATTCAGTCTTCTATAGTCTATACAAACCCTCCAACCAGTTTGAACTCTTGTTAGAACTAATTCCTTGTTGTCATTTTCCACAATTGTTATCTCAGATTCTTTTGGTACTACCTAAACTGGACTTACCCAAGAACTATCAGATATTGGATAAATTATATCACTGTCTAACCATTTTAGAATTTCCTTTTTAACAACCTCTTTAATATTTGGGTTTAATCTTCTCTATGGTTGTCTAATAGGTTTAATTTTAGATTCCAGATTAATCCTATGTTGGCAAATAGTTGAACTTATACTTCTTGTGTCTGACATTTGCCATCCTATTGCTCCTTTATGCTTTCTCAACACTTTTAAAAGATTTTCTATTTGTATTGATGTTAAATCAGAAGTAATGATGATTGGTAGATTCTCATTGTTCTCCAAAAATGCATATTTTATATTTTCTGGAAGTGGTTTCAGCTCAAGCACAAGGTATTCTGAAGTTAATGATTTGTTATCATTTTCGAATTGTTCTTCGTTTGCATACATAATCTCAGTTTGCTCAGATATTTCCTCTTTCAACATTTCTTCAGTTGGTATTACACATCTTTCACTATGATCTAATTCCTCTACATTTAAGTCCCCATCTATTTTAAAAGTTTCGATTAGATTAACCTTGAAGTGTTTAAATTGAAGCTCTTTAAAATTTTTCTTAACCTCACTGAAAATATTTAATTCTAATTTTTGATCACCCCAAGCTAATTTCATCTAACCATTTCTACAACTTATACAAGCATTGGCTGTAGCTAAAAATGGTTTTCCTAAAATTATTATAGCTTGATCTTGAGTTATACTTGAAGCTTTTGATTCCATTATAGTAAAGTCAACAGGGTAGACAAACTCCATAACCCTTACTAAAATATTTTCCACTTTTCCTAAAGGTATTCGTATGGATTTATCTACTAGCTGAATCACTATTCTAATAGGTTTGATATTATCCAATTTTAACTTCTTATAAACAAAACTAGGCATGACATTAATTCTAGCTCCTAAGTCTATTAACACTATATTAAAATAACAATCCCCTATATAGTAGGAAATAACAAGAGTTCCTAGATCATTTAATTTTTTAGGTACAGGATTAATTAACATGAAGCTTACCTCTTTAGCTAAAAATGCCTTTTTTAAGATTTTCTTCCTTCTATTCTTAGTACAAAGCATTTTAAGATATTTGGTATAAGAAGGAACTTGTCTAATGATTTCCAATAATGGTATATTGACTTTAACTTGTTCAAATATTTTACTGATTCGTTCCAATTCTTGATCCTTAACATTCCTCACCTTATGTGGAAATGGAAAGTGATTTTCGTTTGTTAACTTATCGTCATTTATAACATCTTTTCTCTCAATTTCTTTACTATTTCTAGATTCTTTACTATTTTGAGATTCTGTATTATCCTCTAACTAGCATCAGCCTTATTTTCTAGACTAGATTTTTCTTTAATTTCCTCTTTCTTTGTGAATGGTCATTAATTTGTTCTTCTTTATCATCCTTTTTGGACCTTCATACATGACACCAAATCTTAATATAATACTTACATTTTTTGATTCTTCTTTTGATACATTATCTGTCATTGGAACACTAAAATCTTCTTTTGATTTAAGGGTGGCTAACACCTCAGGTGACTCTTCTATAATTTTGGAAATAGGGTCGTTCACAACCTTAGATGGTCCAACTGAACAGTTCCTTACTAAATAGTTAAGTAATTCATACCCTTCCCAGATTTGATCTTTTTCCTTAAAATTTTCAACTTCTAAAGCTCTATAGAAATGATTTGGTGTGAGTGCTGCACAACTATGTATAGGTTCTTGTTGAAAATTTCCATCTTGTTCCGATAAATTAGAATTCTTTATAAATAGGTTAATGGATCTTTGAATTTCATCTAACTTCTCCATATGATTAAATGCAATTAAATCATTATACTGATTTTCTTCCATTACCTCAAATGGTTGTATGTTCTTCTCTTTATATGAAATATTTTCTAATGAATTTACCTCTAGACAATTCTGATTTTCATTTGAGTTTGCCCAATTAAAATCATTGTTTCCATATTCATTAAACATCTTATTGTCTTTCATTTTCTATATTGATTCATCATATCTATTCAATAGTTTTTTGAATTCTTGTGATATTCTTTGATTAATATAATTATGATCGATTCCAGTATTACTTGGTAAATTATCTCTAAGATTTGATATACCTGTATCAGTACTCTGAACACTTTGATTATCTTGTAAGATTAACCAATTTAAATAGTTGTCATTTCATAATTCATTCAATCTGTTACACTCTTCATTATTTCGTATTGATTCATCTATTTTATTCGTTAATCTTTGGATTTGTAATGATATATTTGATTGGTAATTTTGATTTTCATTCATATGATTATACTTTGAATAATAATTCTACATTCTTGAATTGCCATTACAGTCCCACAAACTAGAATTGTCATTCCAGTTATAATTATTTTGAGAATTAACATTAAGTCCTTCTAAATCATGCTGTCAAGAGTAATCATTAAAATAAGCTCCTCTAACATAATTAGAATAATTATAATCCTCATAACTAGTCCCTCGAACAATCCCAAAATTACCTCAATATGAGTTATATGAGTTCATTATGAAATTCAGAATTTAAATACAAGACTCTACTCTGGAATAGCAATAAAACAGTGAAATAAAATTTAATAACAGCAAATGCAAATAAATTCTATTGCAACCCTAGCTAACACCAAAATAGCAAAAAGCAACACCAATTGTAAGAAATTAAGCAATGCCCAGAAACGGCGCCAAAAGCTTGTTCTCTCACTTTTACACAACACTTGTAATTCAATTCTTCTAAAACTTGTGTGTGCAAAATATTTTAATTCATCGCAAGTGGACAGGTTCAGATATAGCTAGCGTGCAAGTACAAGTTTGTCCACTGGGATTAGTTTTGCTTGGTGTTGTGTTGAATTGATGCATTCAATTAATGGAACGGATGATTAAATATCTTAAAAGCAATGTCACAGTTACCTTGTTCTAGTTAACCACTAGGATGGTCTTTAAATACTGACTGTATCATACTTTCCAGGGAATTCTTTCACCAACTTTTAATTTCTTTGTCACTTACAATCTTTGGATTTTCAACAGTCTTTTAGTAAATGATGTGAATTTTATACCTAAAATTCAATTTAGTGACTTTTACTTCCAAATATTCAATTCTTCTTAAGTTTTAACGTTAGACACTTAAGTTTGCATAAAATTTATCATTCTGCATAGAAAAAGCACTTAACCCTCGAGATAGCTCATGGGTAAACGTCTTTTTCCTCAAACTTACTCGAGGGTTGTGCTAAAATTGTGAGTTTCAGAGAGAAAAATAGTACGATTCGAATTAGCTGAAACTTCTAAGAGTTGAATGATTATATTTTTGGTCTTTTTAAATATTTCAAAACACAACAAACAATACAATGCAGAAAACATAATATAGTATGAACGACAACATTCAACATTATAGTAAATATAAAAACAAAATGTAATTACCATAATTAAGTTGATAAAGTGTGTGTTTGTAGATTCGAGTGTAAATGTAAAAAGGTAAAGTAAAATAAAGAAAATAAAAATGGAAAGAACACCTAATGCTTCACTGTAATTTCTTCTTTTGAAACTTGCTAAGGCTAGGAACTTCTCTTTGTCTTTACTTCCAACCCACCAGGTTGTCAATCTAGCAAGCCTTCCTTTTGACCTTGCAATGAGATTTTGGGCATCACCCTGCAATTACACCAAGGAATAGAGAAGGAAGCAGCCAACGCCGAGAGTCTCTCTTTCAATGATACGCTCAGGTTGAGAAAAGAATAGCAAATACACTACGTGAATAGTTGGGGAAGAGGAGGCCGTCAATCTCCTTTCGAAAGAGATGAGTGGGTGGAAGATGGAGAAGATGGAAAATGCTCTGTAAATGGTGGATGGAGGAAGAAGAGGGGGGGTTAGTTTCAAGGCTACGGGACTATTTTTTAGATGGGAGGAGTGGTAGTTCATGAGTTGGCAGTTAGCAAGGGCATGGTGCACATTTGGACATGTGAAATCATCCCATGCAATCCACTTCTTTAGCCTGTCCGTTCACGTTCTTCACAGTTGAGCTCCAGCTAAATCAATATTTAATTCCACTTTGACACGTATTTCTTGCAGTTACTTATCAAATTTCCCTGCAAATACTTAAGAAATACCTTTCATGAAACACATTATATTACAGGAGAAATAATTCATAACATTTAGATCTTAACTATAATCGAAATTGCTTTTATATCAATGAAATTCATTGCATAGAACAAACAAGGTATAGGCCTGAGGGTAAACCAGTTTACCCTCACGTAAGTTCATGGGTAAACCCTTAACGCTCGTAGAATGGTCCAAGGGTACGCAACTTAACCCATGAATAAGTTCGTGGGTAAAAGACTTAACCCTCAAACTTGCATTTAAGCATAAATCACGAGTTTTCTTTGTGAATTAATCATTCTATTAGCAACCTAAAGAGTCAAATGTCAATCATTCATTCCTTTCTCAATAGGTAATCAACACAAACATAATTAACGACTCAAAAATTAATTCATGCATCATTAAAGTGTATAAACGTGCATAATGTTCAAAAGTATAGTTAACTTGTAATCATCATAATTCAATGTAAAATGCAAATAAAACTCATTAAAACGCATGAATTAATATCAATAAAATGCACACTTTTGAGTCTGAACAGGACCCCCCCCTCTTCTTCCTCAATTCACCATTCACTAGGTATTTTCCCTCTTCTCATCTTCCACCTTCCACCCATTCACTTCTTCCGAGAGGAGATTGACGACCTCCTCTTCTCCAATCACTTCCTTAGTGTGGTTGCTGTTCTTTTCTCAACTTGAGTGTATCCTTGAAGGAGAGACTCTCGACGCCGGCTGTTTCCTCCTCTCTTCCTTGGTGTAATTGTGAAGTGACGCCCAAAATCTCATTTCAAGGTCGAAAGGAAGGCTTGCCAGATTGATGACCTGGTAGACCGAAATTAAAGACAAAGAGAAGTTCTCAGCCTGAGTAAGTTTTGAAGGGAGGAATTATAGTGAAGCATTAGGTGTTCTTTCCTTTTTCATTTTCTTTATTTTTACTTTTCCTTTATATTTGCACTCAAATTTACAAATACCCACTTTATCAACTCGGTTACGATATTTAGAGAACGTTTTTAGGTTTACTGTAATGTTGAATGTTGCATTTTAATTTTACAAATTATTCATACTATGTTGTGTTTCATGCATTGTGTTGTTTGTTGTGTTTTAAAATATTTAAAAAGATCAAAAATATAAGCATTCAACTCTTAGAAGTTTCAACTAATTTGAATTGTACGGTTTAAACATTTGAAACTCACAATTATCATACAACCCTTGAGTAAGTTTGAGGGTGAAGATGTTTACCCACGAGCTACCCTCAAGGTGGTAGATTGGAAGGTACAATTTAATAGGTTTTTAATAGGTATTTAAAGGTAGATTGGAAACTCTTTGGAAGGTACAATTTAATAGGTATTTAAAGAGCATCCTAGTGGTTAATTGGAACAAAACAACTGTGACATTGCTTAAAAGAAATATAATTACTTGTTCCATTAATTGAATACAACAATTTAGCTAAACACCAAGCAAAACTAATCCTTGTGGACAAACCCATACTTGCACACTAACTACATCTGAACCCGTGCACTTGCGGTGAAATTAAAATATTTTGAATATGTATATTATTCAAAAGTGATCTGCAATAAGTATCTAGACAAGTTTTTGGCATCGTTGCCGGGGATTGCTTAATTTCTTGCAATTGGTGTTGTTCTCTGCTATTTTGGTATTAGCTAGGGCTGCAATATATTTTATTTGCATTTACTGTTATTAAATTCTATTTCACAGTCTTACTGCTATCCTAGAGTAAAGTCTTGTTTTTAAATTTTGAATTTCATAATGGACTCATATAACCCGTACTAGGGTGATTGTCTGGTTGTTCTAGGAACTAGTTATGAGGATTATAGTTATTCTAATTATGTTAGAGGAGATTATTCACCTTTGGAGTTTAATGATTACTCTTCCTAGTATGTTTTAGAAGGACTTAATGTTAATTCTCAAAATAATTATAACTGGAATGACAATTCTAATTTATGGGAATGTAATGACAATTCAGGAATGTAGAATTATTATTCAAAGTATAATTATGTGAATGAAAATCAGAATTATCAATCAAATATATCATTACAAATACAACGATTAATGGATAAAACAGATGAATCAATGTGAACTATTGAAGAGAGTCACAGATTGAATGAATTACAAAATGATAATTATTTAAACTAGTCAATCTTATAAGAGGATTAGAATATTCAAGGAATTAATATAGGTTTAACAAATCTTAATGATAATTTACTAATTAATGCTGAAATTGATCAGAATTATATTAATCAAAGACTATCACAAGAATTTGAAAAACTGCTAAATAGAGTTAATGAATCAATGCAACAAATTGAAGACAATAGAATATTTAATGAGTATGAAAACAATGATGATTTTAATTAGGAAAATTCAAACGAAAATCAAAATTATCAAGAGGTAAATTCATTAGAAAATATTTTATTTACAGAGGAGAATGTGCAACCATTAGAGATACGTGAGGAAAATGAATATTATAGCTAAATATCTTAAAACTCTTTGTACCAAGAATAGGAGGAAAATATTAAGAAAGGCAATTTTAGCTAAGGAAGTAATCCAGGAACTCTTTATTAATTAATCCTATACCTAAAAAATTAAGTGATCCAGGAACTCTTTATTAATTAATCCTATACCTAAAAAATTAAGTGATCCAGGAACTCTTGTTATTTCCTATTATATAGGAGATTAATTGTTATTTCAATATAGTGTTTAGACTTAGGAGCTGGAATTAATGTCATGCCTAATTTTATTTATGAGAAATTAAAATTGGATAATATCAAACTTACTAGAACAGTCATTTAGCTAATAGATAAATACATAAGAATACCCTTACGTAAAGTGGAAGATATTTTAGTAAGGGTTATGGAATTCGTTTATCCTATTAATTTCACTGTAATGGAAATAAATGCTTCAAATAGAATTCAAGATCAAGCTATAGTTATTTTAGGAAGGCCATTTTTAACCACAGCTGATGCTTGCATAAGTTGTAAAAATGGTTGGATGGAATTAGCTTGGGGTAATCAAAAGTTAGAATTGAACATCTTTAATGGAGTAAAGAAAAATCTTAAAGAACTCTAATTTAAAAACATTAAAGTTAATTTGATGGAAACTTTTAAAATAGATGAGGATTTAAATGTAGAGGAATTACATTATGTTGAAGAGTGTGCGATACCAAATGAAGAAATGTTAGAAGAGAAAATATTTAAGCAAATGGAAATTATGGACATAAACAAAGAGAAGTTTGAAAGTGACAACAAATCTTCAATTTCAAAACAACCTGTTCTGGAACTGAAACCACTTCCAAAAAATTTAAAATATGTATTTTTAGAAAAGAATGAAACTCTACCAGTCATTATTGCTTCTAATTTAACATCAGTACAAGTAGAAAATCTTTTAAAAGTGTAAAGAAAGCATAATGAAGTAATAAGATGGCAGATGATAGATATTAAAGGTATAAGTTCAACTATTCGCCAACATAGGATTAATTTGGAATCTGAAATTCAACTTGTTAGGCAACCATGGAGAAGATTAAATCTAAATATTAAAGAGGTTGTTAAAAAGAAAATTCTGAAATGGTTAGAAAATGATATAATTTATTCTATATCTGATAGCTCTTGGGTAGTACCTAAGAAATCTAAGATAACCGTTATAGAAAATGATAACAAAGAATTAGTTTCATCTAGAGTTCAAACTAATTGGAGGGTTTGTATAGATTACAGAAGACTTAATGCAGCAACTAGGAAGGATCATTTTCCATTGCCTTTTATAAATCAAATGTTAGAGAAACGAGCAGGGCATGAGTATTATTATTTCCTAGATGGTTATTTAGGTTATAATCAAATCTCAGTTGCACTTGAGGATCAAGAGAAAATAACTTTTACATGTCCTTTGGAGACATTTGCCTTTAGTTGTATGCCTTTTGGGCTATGTAATGCACTAGCTATATTTCAAAGTTGTATGACAGGCATTTTTATAGACTTTATAGATGAATTTTTAGAAGTGTTTATAGATGCTTTTTCCATATATGTAGACTCATTTGAAAAGTGCTTAAGTAATTTAGAAAAAATGTTAGAAAAATGTGAACAGGAAAAGTTAGTATTGAATTGGGAAAAATGTCATTTTATGGTTAAACAAGGAATAGTTTTAGGACATTATTTCTGCTGAAGAGAAAAGTTGACAAAGCAAAGTTGACAAAGCAAAAATGGAATTAATATCCAATTACCTATTCCAAGAACAATCAAAGTTATAAGAGCATTTTTAAGACATGCTAGCTTTTATAGAAGATTTATTAAAAAATTTAATAAAATTGCTCGACCTTTAACTCATTTATTAATTAAGGATGCAAAATTTGATTTTAATGAGGAATGTAT
>JAMKPZ010004477.1:0-10702 GCA_024699675.1 Amphibolis antarctica
TATGTGTGGTAGCGGGAAGTCGTCCTTGGGGCTGGCTTTGTTGAGGTCCCGGTAGTCGACGCACATTCGTACCCACCCATCTTTCTTTGGGATGAGTACCATGTTTGCCACCCATTCTGGGTAGAAGACAGGCTAGAGGAACCGGACATTCAACTGTTTGTGGACTTCTTCCTTCAGCTTCTGGGCCCATTCCTGTCTCATCCGTCTAGCTTTTTGTTTCACAGGTCGGGCCTCTGGTTTGAGGGGTAGTCGATGGACTGCTACTCGTTCGTCCAATCCGGGCATGTCTTCATAATCCCATGCAAACACCTCCACAAATTCACGCAGGAGTGTGAGGAGTTGTTGCTGGTAGGGCTCGAGAACCTCTTTGCTAATTTTCGTTTCTTTTCTATGTTGTTCATCCCCAATGTTTACAAGTTCAATTTCATCCATAGATGCTATACCTGTAGACTCGGGTGGTTGAACCCACGGGTCTTCTTCTTCGAATTCTTGGCTTTGCAAGTAGGGCCGTCAGCATCTCCAACGGCTTGTTGACCTTCAAGTTGGAAGGGTGCTAGATGATGGTTTCGGCGGGAGCGATGCCCGTGGTTTTCTAGCTGGGTGCCGGGTAGGTGAACCAGCTGCCGGTTCGAGGTAGTGACGGACGTACGCGGTGCTTCAAAGGGGACAATGACGGGCTTGCCGTGCTCGTCCTCCCGAGGTGTTGTGTCGTTAGGCCCCATCAGTTGTTCTGGCCGCCAAGCATCCACAGAGAGTGAGGGGCAGAATGCACCTAGTTTTGCCTTAGTGGGAGGAACCGGCTGCCAGGTAGACGGGAGGCGGAAACCGGGTGGAGTTTCGGAAGAGAATGCAACAGGTCGGTCTTGTTTACTGGCTTGAGGGGAGGGGTAGAATGCCCCTAGTTCTGTCCCAAAGTGTTGGCCAGCATTTTGAAAGATGTTGCCCAGACTGAGTAGGCTAGCTATCCTGTCTTCATGATGCAGGTCCCTCGTTGGTGGTTGATGGTTTCCTGTTGATCTAGTCGGTGCCCGAGGGATTGGTGGTTTGCTGTGTCAAGCGAGAGACTTGGTATGATTGCCAAGTCCCAGTTGACTTGATCGAGTTGCCAAGTCAGTGGCTGCTAAGGACGTAGCTGTCGGCACACTTGTGTGTGGGATGCCAAGCCTTGTTGTTGAAGGAGCGGGTTTCGGCGTGAGTCGCGTGGAAGCCATTAGGCTTGCCTTCTAATGTTGATGACCTGCAAGCCTGGAGTGTTCCCACCTAGGTCATCAGGTGGGTGCTGTTGTGCTAGTTTGAAGGAGAGGGGGAAGGATCGCACCTTGTCGTCTCCTTTCCCTGTACAAACCAGTCAGACGCTACATCCGTTTCCGAAGTTCCTCCCTATAGGATTTGCACTGGCGAGGGAGGTCGGTGAAGAGTTGGGTCCCCGGTGCACACCGGATATTCTCTGAACAGTTGTAGCAGGCCGTCTTCTGGCTCTTGATCTGGTTGTGGGTTGTCCTCCCAAGGCTCCATTCGTCTGGACAGATAGTCATAACCATTTGAGTTCTGGAATTCCAGAGGTGAGGCAGTAGCCGGTTCCGGTGTCGAGTGGGGTGTCCCGGATGACGCCACAACTGCTACAGATTGTCCTGGGTGGTAGTAATTTTCTGCCAATATGACAATTACCTCTCCTTTCCATAGGAACTTAAGCATCCTATGAAGGGTGGAAGGTACGATGGAATTCTAGTGGAGAAATGGGCAGCCTAGGATAAGATTGTAGCTTGGGGGAATGTCTACCACGTGCACAGGAACTTTGAAGGCGGCTGGTCCGATGACGAGGGGGAGGACGACTTCACCTTTGGCTTCGTGCAGAGTGCCGTCGAACCCTCTCATCACCTGGTCAGTGGGGAGCAAGTCTTGCTCTTTGATTCCCAACTTGTGCAGGACTTGTAGCGGGCACAGGTTTAGCCCGGATCCATCGTCGATCATTACCATTGGGATACAGAGGTTCTTGTATTGCACCCGAATGTACAGAGACAGGTTGTGGTTGGTCCCGACCGATGAGAGGTCTAGATTTGAGAAGTAGACGAAAGAGGGGACTATTACTGTGGCCACCATTCCTTCTATGGCCTCGGGAGTGAGACCTTGGTCTACTTTGGCTATCTGTAGCACTTTGTAAAGAGTTTCCCAGTGCTCAGTAGAGGATCAGAGCAAATCCCATAGAGAGATGTCAACCCGTATCCCTTGCAGCTGGATTGACAGGTCCGGGAGTGACCGCAACTGGATGGCCAGTGCTGAGGAGGCGGCTGCCAGCCCTGCTGAAGCGGCAGCCGGCGGTCGGTTATTGGTTGAAGTTCATTTTGCTATTCCCGGGATGGAGATTCCTCCGGGGCACGACTGTGGCTGATACACTTGGCTCGACCTAGTTATAGCCGTGCATGCAGGCGGTTGTTCTATTCCCTTGCCTTTATGTTGTTCAGAAGTGAGCGAGGCCGGAGGGGAGGGCCTGGTGAGCAGTTGTTTTGCCAGGTGTGCTTGGAGCGGCACTAGTGTCGTAGCCGATGGAGAGGCCGTGTCGACTGGAGTGCCGATCGTGGGTGCAAAGCCAGCAGTTGAGGCTTTGGGGATCGAAGGTACTGCCGGGATGACTGCCCTGATTGGGGTAGCAGGTGAGTAAAGAATTACCTTGGGCTGAGCCCATGTGGTCGTCCCGGCGGCCGGCTCCCTTGACGCGGCAACCGGTTCTTTTGACGTGGCAACCGTAGGCACCACCCAAATGAAGAATTTTCCTACGGGTGGGGATGACGCCTATTGTGGCGTAGGCTTTGAAGACTTCCTACTTCTCTGGTGGCCGCTAATGGTGAGGATGGAGGTCCGGAGTTGTTGGTAGTATGGCCAGAGCTCCTCCAGTGTTGGCGGATGGTTGGCCGGCTGGATGAGGTCGGTGGGGTTCAGCCTGGGAGTTCCTGCATCTAACGGTCGTGCCAAAGGGAGGGATCTTCTTGTCCCTTGTCCGTGCCTGGTAGGATAGGCAGAAACCGGCTGTGTAAGCTGGAACCCTTCGAGCGGATGCCTCTTTCAGGCACCTAGGAAGATAGCACTGACCTGGGAGTTGCCCGTATGATTTGGGAAGGTATGTTGGCCCGGCTCTAGGGGTACAAGAGGCTGTTGAAGCTCAATGGTGCCCGAGTTGATAAGCCTCTGAATAGCTTGTCTCAACGTCCGGCAATGGTCCGTTGCATGGCCGGCAGACCTGTGGTACTCGCAGTACTGCTGCGAATTGTACCAGGCAGGAAGAGTAGTTGGAGGTGGCTTGATAGGGGGAAGCGTGAGTAGTGCCTGGGCCCGGCGGAATACCTGGCTTAGTGGTTCAGAAAGTGGCGTGTATTCTGTAATGCGCGGCTGTTGCGGCTGCGGGGGTGGCTGGCGTGGCCTGCGCTGTTGTTGATCGGGGCATTGTTGGTTAACGCCTTGGCGATCTCCTCCTTGTCGAGAGGTTGTCGGGGACATTACCTGCCACTGTTGACGGGCTGACGGCTCGGATGCGACTGCCGGGTGTGGAGCCTTGGGCCTCCAAGGTTGTTGATTCAAGGCCGCTCGGGTGGTGTAGACTGGCTGTTGAACTGGAGTGATTACCGGTGGATGGTATTCTTGGGCCGGGGCATACACCTGTTGTGGTTGGTATGGTGGTGGTGTTGCTACCACAACGATTACGGGAGACGGACGGCCATTGTCGTTCCTTCGGGGGCCGTGGTTGTTCCCCATGTTATCGCCCAGGGCCGGTGGTCGAGGACGTGCATTTCCTCCTGGGCCAGCTTCGAATGGGAGAGCCAAAAACCTACCTGACTTCAAGAATCCTTCTAGGCAGCTACCAGCTTTGATTAACTGGGAGAAGGTTGAGTATGACTGAATGCATAAAAGGGCCGCCAGTGATGGTTGAGCACCTTGCACAATTATGTCTAGAGAGTCTTTTCCCGCGGGTTTCTCCTAGATTTGGGATGCCAGGGCCCGCCACTTGCCGACATAGCCGCTGAACGGCTCATTCTCACGTTGGCGAAGACAACGGAGATCTTCCAACTTTGGTGCCAGGTCCAAGTTATACGTGTACTGTTCCTGGAACATGTACGCCAGCTGTTCCCAAGTGTAGATCTTCGTTTGGTCTAAGGACATGTACCAGGAAAGTGCAGGTCCTTGGAGAGATTTCTGGAATAGCTAGACGAGGAGCTTCTCCTCTTGTTGTAGTGCTGCCATGTCTCCACAGAAAGCCTGGAGGTGCGCGCGAGGATCCCCGTGTCCGTTGTATTTGACCAGTTTGGGCATTTTGAAATCGGGAGGGAGTGTTGCTTCGGGATAGAAACAGAGATTTTGGAAGGCACAGGAAGGTCCAAGTGGGCCGAATTTTATGCTCCGGAACGATGCTTCCAGTTCAGCTATCCTTTGCAGTAGCTGCCCTTGCAGGTCGGGCGTTGGGGCGGCAGCGGTGGTGGCTGCCGGCTGGAGCGGTGGTGGGCCGAATTGGTCGGCGATGGGAGTAGTGACGACATCGTATTCTTCCGAATGTGGCCTCTCCAGGACACGGATAGTTGGCCTGGGGTGGATTATGGAACCAATCCCTGGTTGTTGATAGCGCGCCAACTGATGAGCCAGGAGGGTCTACTCGAAATGTCCCGGTTAAGGTGGCAGGAAGGTGTTGACCGCTCCTATGCCCTCGGTGTTCGAGGGGGGTTGGTAGCACGGGCCGGTGCTCCATGGGGGAGCCGGCCTGTTACCTTCAGTTTCAGTAGCTGGAGAAGCCAGCAGTGCAGGATGCATTGTGACATTGTCGAATGCTACAGCGGTGGACAGATTAGGCACCCTTTGTTGGTCCGGGGTTCAGGTAGGAACAATGACGGGCCTGGTGAAGTTCGTCCGGGTGACGACAGGCGGTGGCGGGCCGAAGACCACGGACAGCGGCACAGAAGTTGCCGCGGTGATGGAAGGGGATGATCCGGAAGCCGCAGCGGAACTGGTGGCCATAGCTCTTGCTTGTGAGTGAGTCAGGACAGGGGGAGCCAGCGGGGTCCGAAACCTGTAGGGCAGAGAACCGCAGAGGTCTGTAAAGATCTGTAGGGATACCAAAGAAGGGTGATACAGTTCAATGCATTTGAAAGCGGCTTCGCTTAGCAAATGCAACAAGTGTGTTAAAAATCCTAATGGAAAAATAGAAGACTGACTAAAAAAGAGCTGTACGAGCGAGAGTTTGAGCTACTTAGTCGATAAAATGCAATGAGTGTCCCCAGCGGAGTCGGCAAAAATCTGTACCTTCTCTTTCATTCGGCTATCACCCGGAAGCCCATGGGTTTTCACCGGCCCCGTCGACGGATGGACCGAGGTACAGAGAATTGAAAGGTGTTTTTGTGAGTGCACCACCACGTGCGGTTGATGGCTCGTTGAACGAAGTTGCCACCTTATTTTTGGGTAGAAAATAAGTAAAACCGGATGGGAAAGTGTCCTTCCACCATCGAAACAATAAAACCACGGGAATCACGTAAAATCATGTAACATGAGAGAACTGGATACGGAGCTCAGGGTACTGTTGGGGAAGGTGTTAGGCACCCCAAGACAGCCCGGGCATTCCTGACCTCTCTCCGGCTCTAAAACGGAAAACATGATAGTCAATCCGACTACGTATGGCCTCACCTTGGAAGACTTTCTGGGGTGTTTAGAGGGATAACCGTATCCCTTCTGATGAAAATAAACGAGAATCAAGTAAACAAATGAGAATTGACAAAATGGGGATCCATATTGGGTCCAGTGGTGAATAGGGGAGAAAAGGATGGGTTATTGGGGAGCCGACAGCCGGCTACTTGTACCGGTTGACCGACGGCTGCCTTCCCCACCCATTTGCACAGCCATGGGGTCTTGGGGAAATGGGGGCCGGTTCGTTGAACCGGCCAGCCGGCAACTTGCCGGCTGTTTCCCCTGTTCGTACGTACCTATGGGGATTTGGGGAAACGGGGGTCAGTTCCTTGAACCGGCCTGCCGGCGACTAGCCGGCTGCTTCACCCTTTCATTTTGCACCCATGGGGGTTTTGGGGAAGCGGCGGCTAGCCGGCTGCTTCACCCCTTCATTTTGCACCCATAGTGGGTTTTGGGGAAGCGACGGCTAGCCGGCTACTTCACCCCTTCATTTTGCACCCATGGTGGTTTTGGGGAAGCGGCGGCTAGCCGACTGCTTCACCCCTTCATTTTGCACCCATGGGGGTTTTGGGGAAGCGGCGGCTAGCCGGCTGCTTCACCCCTTCATTGTGCACCCATGGGGGTTTTGGGGAAGCGGCGGCTAGCCGGTTGCTTCACCCCTTCATTTTGCACCCATGGGGGTTTTGGGGAAGCGGCGGCCGGTTCCTTGAACCGGCCTGTCGGCGGATAGCCGACTGCTTCACCCCTCCCTTTTGCACCCATGGGGGTTTTGGGGAAGCAGCGGCTAGCCGGCTGCTTCACCCCTCCCTTTTGCACCCATGGGGGTTTTGGGGAAGCGGCGGCTAGCCGGCTACTTCCCCCATCCCTTTGCACCCATGGGGGTTTTGGGGAAGCGACGGCCGGTTCCTTGAACCGACTTGCCGGTGGCTTATGTTTTTCAGAAAAAAAATGGAAACCGTCGGATTTTACATTTCGTACACCCGAACGGCCACCACCGGCTTCCTTGCTGGCGGCGTCATCCTGGGAATCTTTTCGGGGCATCGAGAGGGTAGACTTACGCCTCCCGGGAAGGAAATGGGCACCGTCGGGTTGTACATGTTTGTACACCCGAACGGCCACCGCTGGCTTTCTTGCCGGCGGCATCATCCTGTGAATTTTTCCAGGATCCCGAAAAAGACATGTGAGGATCGGATAAAAACTTGTAAAGCTTGTTGGGAAACTTTTGAGTTTCCATGTAAAAAGGACCCGATAGAAGGGTCGCGCGTAAACTAAGCACGACCGGGCCGGGTAGATTAACTCGGCTTGGAGGGCGGCCCCCGGTACCTTCGGACGTGTTTTCGAAGGAATGATATCTGGGTCCGTCCCCCAACCGTCCCCTTGCATAGGGAAGGCGTTATGCGGTCGGGGCTCGATAAAACGTAGTAAAAAGCATACGTAAAATGACGAGGATGGAAGGGCCTACCTATAGGGGGCGTCGTCGTCGATGGGGATCGGAAGTCCTCGCTCCAGCACGGCGAAAAGGCGTCGGGGCCCCGGCGAAAAGGCGTCGTCGGGGATCGGAAGTCCTCTCCTTCCCAGAATTTTCAGCCTCTCCTTCCCGAAAATCCAAGCCTCTCTCTCCGAAAATCCAGCCTCTTCCCAGCAATTTTTAGCCTGCTGGGTGGTGTAGGGGGCCGCCCTTTTTATAAGGGGTTGCCTTCCTTCTTTGGGGGCACCCGAAGATGGAAGGCAGCGTGATTCCGGCTTGATTACGCGGTCCGCGTAATTGGAGGATTTGCGAGATTTACGTGATTAAATCTCGTCGTATTTTCCTGATTGATTCGGCTTGCCTTCTTGGGTAGCC
Source organism: Amphibolis antarctica (assembly GCA_024699675.1). Classification (NCBI taxonomy): domain Eukaryota; kingdom Viridiplantae; phylum Streptophyta; class Magnoliopsida; order Alismatales; family Cymodoceaceae; genus Amphibolis; species Amphibolis antarctica. The sequence continues at coordinate 7,505 of JAMKPZ010004477.1, forward strand.
AACTGGCAGCTGCTACGTGGCAGGCGGAAGCCGGCTGTTCCCCTGGTCATTTTCACAAAATGTGGGTTTTTGGAGTCCGGGTGCTGCTTCCTTGAAGCGGCTTGCCGACAGCAAGCTGGCTCCACCCCCTAACTTTTTACCAAATGTGGGTTTTTGGGTCCGGGTGCCGCTTCCTTGAAGCGGCTTGCCAGCGGCAAGCCGGCTCCATCCCCCTAACTTTTTACCAAATGTGGGTTTCTGGGGTCCGGGTGTCGCTTCCTTGAAGCGGCTTGCCGGCGGCAAGCCGGCTCCACCCCTCCCCCTTTTTTTAAGCATGGGGTCAACACCAAGTGACCTTGGCCAATGACAATGTATGCTCCAAAGCAGGTGTTGGCACTATCAAGTTCAGGATGCAAGATGACATGATTAGAGTTTTGGAAGATGTTTGGCACGTTCCAAAACTAAGTAAGAACCTGATTTCTCTTATGGCCATTGATTCTAAGGGTTACAGATATTCAGGTGGAGGGGGAAAGATTAGTGTTGTGAAAGGTTCATTGGTTGTAATGAAGGGTGTCAAATCTGGCCCCTTATACATTTTGCAGGGCACACCTATTTCTGGTTTAGCTGCAGTAGCTACATCAGATCAGGAGCATCAGTCTGTTATATGGCACTCAAGAATGGGTCATTTGGGACAGAAATGGATGCAGAGATTGAGTAGTCTGGGTAGGTTTGAAGGACACAAGGTAGTTTGCATTGATATGTGCAAACATTGTGTATATGACAAGCAGAAAAGGGTGTCTTTTGGCAAATGTCAACACAGTTCAAAGGGAGTATTAGACTATATACATGCTGATTGTTGGGGACCTGCACAACAGTCCTCTCATGGAGGATCAAGTTATTTCCTTTCTATTATTGATGACTACTCTCGCATGAATTGGGTTTTCTTCTTGAAACATAAGAGTGATGCTTTTGAAAGTTTTAAGCATTGGAAAGTTTAAGTAGAAAACCAAATTGATAGAAAGGTCAAATACTTGAGGACAGATAATGGTCTTGAGTTTTGCTCTCAAGAGTTTAACAATTTTTGTAAAGATACAGGAATTACCAGACATTATACTATCAGAGATACCCCTCAACAGAATGGAGTGGCAGAAAGATTGAACAGGGCACTCCTTGAAAAGGCCAGGTGCATGCTATCCAATGCAGGTTTGAGCAAGAACTTTTGGGCAGAGGTTGTTGACACAGCTTCCTTTCTAGTTAACAGGTCTCCTTCTAGTGCTATAGATGGTAAGATACCATTTGAATTGTAGATGAATAGGTCTGCAAATTACTCCAAACTCAAGATTTTTGGATGTCCAGCTTACTACCATGTGAACAATGGGAAGTTGGAGCCTCGAGCCAAGAAATGCTTATTTGTTGGATATGGTACTGGAGTAAAAGGATATAGAATATATGACATTGCATCTAGTAAAGTGATGTACAGTCATGATGTCACTTTTGATGAAAATGTTTTGTTGCAGACTATAGAAAAATTGGAAATTGCATCACCAGAATTTGAGAATACTACTCCTGAACAGGTGAAGTTATATACACAGCAGTCTGGTAATACTGATCAAGTTGAACCAAAAGATAACTCATGAAGTGTTCAGGAAAATGCAGTTGAGGAGGAAAAGGTGGAGTAACCACCACCAAGAACCATTACCAGAGAATGTCCTAGAAGGGACATTAGACCTCCTATTAGGTATGGCTATGAAAATTTGGTTGCTTTTTCCTTACAGGTAGCAAAAGAGGTGGAGGATTCTGTTAATCCACCTACTTATGAAGTTGCATTGAAATATTTTAATGTTGGTCTTTGGATGACTACAATGGAGGAAGAACTGCAATCCCTCCATAAAAACAAAACTTGGGAGCTTGTGAAATGTCCAAAGAATAAGAACATTGTAGGTTGCAAATGGGTCTATAAGAAGAAAGTTGGGACTCAAGGCAACATTGGGGTGTAGCATAAGGCAAGGTTGGTTGCCAAAGGCTATTCACAGTGAGAAGGAATTGATTACAATGAGGTATTTGCTCCTGTTGTGCGTCATACATCCATTAGAGTGCTTTTGTCTATTGTTACAGCATAGAATCTTGAATTAGAACAATTGGATGTAAAGATGGCTTTCCTGCATGGTGATTTAGATGAAGATATCTGGATGGAGCAACCAACAGGTTTCGTGGTACAAAATAAAGATGATTGGGTGTGCACGTTGAATAAGTCTCTTTATAGACTTAAGCAGTCACCACGACAATGGTACAAGAGATTTGATGCATTCATTACCAAAGTTGGTTTTAAGCGCAGCTATTATGATTTATGTGTGTATGTTAGAACTCTTGATGATAACACACATATTTATCTACTTTTGTATGCTGACGATATTCTCATAGCTGCAAAGAATATTGATGTTATTCAGGAGCTGAAGGGCAGATTAAAATTTGAATTTGAAATGAAGGATCTTGGTTCAGCTGGAAGAATTCATGGGATGGAAATTAGGCGTGACAGGAATTCTGGTAAGCTATTTTTAAATCAACAAAAGTATGTTGAAAAGATCCTTAACAGATTTGGCATGACTTCTTGTAAAGCCATTGGCACACCATATGACAGGAATTTGAAGTTATCCTCAGCTATGTGTCCTGAATCTGAAGCAGATAAATTAGATATGCAGAAAGTTCCTTACTCTCAGGCAGTTGGTAGCTTAATGTATGCAATGGTTTGTACCAGGCCTGATTTAGCATATCCTTTAAGTGTTGTTAGCAGGTTCATGTCCAATCTGGGTAGGGAACATTATAAAGCTGTGAAAAGGATATTCAGGTACTTGAAAGGAACTTCTGACATTAGTTTATTATATACTGCAGATCAGAAGTGTACTATGGTAGATTATGTAGATTCTGACTTCGCAGGAGATGTTGATAAGAGAAGGTCTTTGTCAGGCTATGTTTTCATATTTGCAGGTTCCATAGTGAGTTGGAAATCAACTCTTCAGCCTACTGTAGCGCTGTCTATTATTGAGGCGAATATGTGGCTTTGACAGAAGTTGCTAAGGAAGGAATCTGGATGAGAGGATTGTTAGGAGATTTGTGTTGACACACAGATAAAGTAGACATCTACTGTGATAGTCTCAGTGCTATTTGTCTCTCCAAGGACAATGTCTTTCATGATAGAACAAAGCATATTGATGTGAAGTA
>JAMKPZ010004478.1:0-10618 GCA_024699675.1 Amphibolis antarctica
AAGCATTGCTTGGACTTACTCAACGTCTACAGTTACTGCTGACCCTTATGGGTCATGATGGCTCTCATTTGTTATAGGTGGAGCTTGATGGAAGTCAAGGTGGAGATTTGAAAAGAATGTGACTTTCATCTTGTTTGTATTTTGCTTGATTTGTAACTTGATGTACTCAAGGGCATTGTTGGAATTTGGGGCTTGAGTATAAAAACCCAAATTCGCCCAAATTGAAAAATAAAGAAGAAGCTTTTGTTCCTTGCTTCTTCTCCTTGTACCCACCACCAAATAGTGAAACCCACCAAGAGAGCCATCCGTGGAGTACCCAAAGTGAAGGGGAACTACGTAAATCTTATTTTGTTTGGATGTATTGATCAAGATCTCACTTTTCCCACTAGAAAATCGAGGATTCACGACCTACGGTGCCGGCGACGAGCTCCCAAATCTGAGCTTTTTGACCTCGATTTGGGCCCCGATTTCTTCCAAAATCATAGGGCTTTTGTTCGTGGAAGTACAACAGAATTAATGAAAAGACCCTATTATATTGAGAGGAGAATTTCCAAAGCCAATTCCAAGTAACCTATTGCCCTTAGAGGAGATGGATTTCAAATTAAATTATGTAATGGGTTGAGTCTTCCTGTTTCATTTGAATTAATGCCTTGTTAACCTAGTTTTTTCTAAAGTAAATTATTTTCCTTTCTCATTACCCCATTTGAGTGGAGAGATAAACCTATGTCGAGTGCCACCATAAAAGTGATCATGATATGAAAAATTTTCCATTCTGGTGAGTATTATCCTAAGGTATCTCCCAAACTTCTCTGAGTTAGAGGTTATGTGAAGGAAGGTAGCAAGGGTATGAGCTTTAATATACCATGAAGTTCATTTAGGAATTAGGTTATGAAGATATAAGGTGATGAAATTAATCGATTAAGGGTCATTTATTAGTTTTAAGAATGCAATGCTAGTTATGTCATTTACTTTGTGTTATTTCAAAAAAAAAGGAAAGAAAGAAAAAAAAGAATCAGAAAAAAATTTCAAGGGATCAATGTCAATATGAGTAGAAAAAGGGAAATATTCGAAGTCACTTGGGATGTGAGAATGAAGTGGAATGATATCATATCAAAAAATTAACATTTTGAGTGATGGTGTATTATTATCTTATCTCTTGCCTATTGGCCAAAGCATTTTCCAATATCTTAAAAAGGAAGGGAATAGCTTAAATTACCCTTTTTTGTTGGTGAGATGTGTGCTTGTTTTAATGATTTAATTCCTGATTGAGAGTAGTGAAGGTGTGAATTCCTCTTGCTTGCACAAGACAGATGGTTCTCATGAATATGTGACTTCTTGTTCACATTTTAAAGTGAGTCTATTCAATTTAAGGGCAACGAGAGGGAGTATTGTAAGACTAAGCCACCTCATTCCCCTTGAATTTTTTATAGCAACAAGTGATTCAAATGATCCTTTGGTTGGTTCTGTTTCCCTTCTCTCTCTCTCTCCTTTTATTTCTTTGGACTTTGTGGGTGTATCCACTAAAAACCCTCCAGAGACACAACTCCGCCACTAGGGTAACCTAGGGACTTAATGGTTTGCTGCACCTGCTAAGTGTAGTCGTGTTCCCTACGAAAGTGGCCAAATATAGTTTTAGTTAATTTTATTTAGTAGTCTTTGTTACTTTCACAGTTTTTATAGTCTTATTTTAGTATTTTGTAAAAGGACTAGCAAAACTTAAGTATGGGGGACTTGCTCAGACTCAAAAGTGTACATTTTATGGATATTAATTCATGTGTTTTAATGAGTTTTAGTTACATTTTGCATTGAGTAACGATGATTACAAGGTTAACTATACTTTTGAGCATTATGCACGTTTATTCACTTTAATGATGCATGAATTAAGTTTTAAGTCATGAATTATATTTGTGGTGATTACCTACTAAAAAGGGAATGATTGATTGATAATTGACTCTTTAGGTTGCTAGTAAAATGATTAATTCACAGAAAAAAATTGTGATTTATGTCTAAGTGTAGAGTCCCCGGGTTGACCCGTTAAACCACGAACTTACTCGTGGTTAAACTAGGTTACTCGTGAGCCTATGTCCTGTTTATTCTGTGCAATGAATTTCATTGATGTAATAACAATTACAATTATAATGAATGTTTAAATATGATGAATTATTTCTCCTGTAATACGATGTGATTCACGAAAGGTATTCCTTAATGAGTATTTGTAGGGAAATTCGATATGCAATTGCAAGGTGTCGACGTGGGATTTTTTTTCATCACAACAAATAATGATAATTTATCTATTGAGAAATACATAGGAGTTATGCATTTCAGTTGCATCTAGAACCTCTCAAGAGTTGACGATCAACTCTGCACCTTACAACTTCTTTGAAGAAGAATGCCTCGTCTACATCATGTCATTGCATCTGGGTATACACATCATATACAAGGAAGCACAACTATAACATCACATAGGATAGCCAAAGTCTATTACAAAGTAGTTATCTACTTTTATTCTCTTTCACACTGCAAATGGGAGATATATTTTTTTTCCCATTAGTCAATGCAACCCATCATTTTAGGTAGTTTAAGCTCATACCAAGGAGCATTGTTGTAATGAGCAACTTAGGCTCCTACTTAGAAGCGCATTGTTTAATTGTTTATACCATTTGTTATACAGTTTAGACTCGTATTTAGGAGTATGCTTTATATTTATGGGTAGTTTGAACCACTGCCCAGGAGGCATTTTGTATTTTTTTAAAATTTTAGATATTTTATATGTTTTCATTTGAAATATTTAAAGTTTGTAAACAGTTTGGGCTCTTGTCTAGGGGCACTTTACATTTATGGGTAGTTTACACTCCTACCTAAGAGCAATTTGATTTTAATTTCATTTGTGGACAGTTTAAGCTCATATCCAAGAGCATTTCAATTTATATTTCTAAAATGTTTTAGATATTTTAGATTTTTTTTTTCTAAAACATTTGAAATTTGTGGACAGTTTAGCTCATATCCAGAAGCTTTCCAATTTTGTTTAAATTTGTAGACAGTTTAAGCTCATATCCAAGAGCATTTTGTATTTTTTAGTTTTAAATGTTTTAAATATCTTTTAGGCTTTTTTTTAATCTAAAACATTAACGTTTATGAGCAGTTTGGGCTCCTACCCAGGAGGGATCTCACATTGAACGTTTTTGTATTCAATTTATAAACATTTTAAATAATTTTTATATTTTATCAAAAATATTTAGAATTTATAGACAATTTAAGCTCCTGTCTAGGAGCAATTTGATTTTAGGTTTATTTAAGTTTATGTATAGTTTAAGCACAAATCTAAGAGCATTTTCATTTTATTTGGGTTTATGGATAGTTTAAACTCATATCCAAGAGTGTTTCATATGTTTCAAAAATGTTGTAGATATTTTAGATTTTTTTTTTATCCAAAACATTTGGAATTTGTGAACAGTTTAGGCTCCTGTCTAGGAGCATTTCAATTTTGATTTTTAATTTTGTTTAAATTTATGGATAGTTTAAGCTCATATCTAGGAGTGTTTCAATTTTGATTTTTAATTTGTGAATAGTTTAAGCTCATATCCAGGAGCTTTTTAATTTCAATTTGATTTTGATAGTTTAAGCTCATATCCATGAGCATTTTGTACTTCATTTTAGTTTATAAATTTGTAAACAGTTTAAACTCTTGTTTAGGAGCAATTTGATTTTAATTTATAAATGTTTTAGATGTTTTATATATTTTATCTAAAACATTTAGAATTTATAGACAGTTTAGGCTCCTGTCTATGTGTGATTTGATTTTATGGGTAGTTTAAGCTCCTGCCCAAGAGCATTTTATATTTTATGTTTCGAAAATGTTTTAGATATATTTTTTTTTTTTTACCTGAGACATTTGGAATATGTGGACAATTTTGGCTCCTATCCAAGAGCACTTTACATTTATGGGTAGTTTAAGCTCTTGCCTAGGACCATTGTATATATTTTTTGAAATGTTTTAGATACTTTATATATTTTCATCTAAAACATTTAAAATTTGTAAATAGTTTAGGCTCTTTTCTACGAGCACTTTACATTTATGGGTAGTTTAAACTCCTACCTAGAAGCATTTCAATTTTTTTTAAATTTTGTATAAATTTATAAATAGTTTAAACTTTTGTTTAGGAGTAATTTCATCTTGATTTTTGTTTAAATTTATAAACGTTTTAGATATTTTATCTAAAACATTTAGAATTTATAGACAGTTTAGGCTCCTGTCTAGGAGCACTTTATATTTTATGGATAGTTTAAACTTCTGCCCAAGAGAAAATTTGTATTTAATTTAGTATGAATTCCAATTTAATGTGGGATTCCAAATACTTAGTTTAGTCTGTTAAAAGTTTCAATTGAGTGTGAAACTTCAAAGATTTCACTTGAGTTTCGATATAATGCGAAACTTTTATATGTCAACCAAGTTAGTCCAGACAATCTTATATTTCCTTTTAATTTCAATTTAATGTGAACCAATTTAATTTAGTTTGATTTAATGTCTAGGAGCATATATCGAAAATTTTATCCCTTTTTAAAAAAAATTCCAGTATGAAGTCATATATGATCACTTGTTAACTATTGAATGTGTATGATCATTTTTTTTATTGTTTGATGTGCATAAAATTTACCAGAGCATGCATAATTTCAATATATGTTTGATTAGTTGCATATATGCTTTATTTCTTCATTCTTTTTATTTAATGTACGTATGCTTCCTTTTTGTTTTACATATGTATGTGTATACTACTTTTTTTTTGTATACTTGTTTTTTCTTCTTTCTTTCATATTTTTCTTTGGATATTTTATTTTTCTTAGATGCGTGTTGTGATTTTTTTTGTTTATCCTCTTTGTTGGAAAGAGAATTTTCATTTCTTTCATTTTTATAAAGAAAATATGAATATGCATGTTCCTTTTTTTTTTTAACTTTTTGTTATATATATTTTTTAGGTGTATGTTTATTAGTTTCTTTTCACATATGGATGTGTATCCGTTCGCTTTGACAATGGAGCCATGCTTCACATGCATCGTCTCCTTTCCTCTTTCCTTACAGCTTGGTTTAGGTAGGAATCCCTTTTCTCGGAATAGAGGGTCGCTGCGTAATGTCAGGCACAGTAATCCATTGTATAACATTTACCATCGCCAAGATTTAAGTGCAATCCCTGACTTGAGCATGACACTTCTTTTCGGACCCCGACAAGTGGAGTCGAGCGACTTTAGACCTGAGATGTTGAACATTTTGATGGGTAGGTTTATCCTCGTTACCCAAGAGATTGAATATTTTGGTGGATAGGTTTATCCTCATTACTCGGGAGATTGAATATTTTGATGGGTAGGTTTATCCTCATTACCCAAGAGATTGAATATTTTGGTGGGTAGGTTTATCCTCATTACCTAGGAGATTGGATATTTTGGTGGGTAGGTTTATCCTCATTACCTAGGAGATTGAATATTTTGGTAGGTAGGTTTATCCTCGTTACCTAAGAGATTAGATATTTTGGTAGGTAGGTTTGTCCTCATTACCCAAGAGATTGGATATTTTGGTGGGTAGGTTTATCCTCATTACCCAAGAGATTAAATATTTTGGTAGGTAGGTTTATCATCGTTACCTACGAGATTGAATATTTTGGTGGGTAGGTTTATCCTCATTACCTAGGAGATTGAATATTTTGGTAGGTAGGTTTATCCTCATTACCTAAGAGATTGAATATTTTTGTAGATTAGAGCAGATGAAATTTGACATTTTGCCCCATTCTTCCATGGAATCTCAATATCTAGGAGGGTGCCGATTGAGCCAAATGGCATTTGACGTTTTGCCCCATCCTTCAAATGATGTGGATTAGTTTAACCTCCTTACCCAAGAGGGTGTCAATCAAGGTAGATGGCATTTGACGTCTTGCCCCATTCTTCAAAGGATGTGGATAAGTTTTACCTCATTACCTAGGAGGGTCTATTCTCTTGAGGTTTAGTTATCTAGTTACGCCGATGAGATAACTCCAAGTAGTTGATGCACCTTTAATCCACTCATCGTTGATTATCAAGCGGAACTCCCCAAGTGGTTGAAGTAACATTATGATGCTTCTACATCTCAGTTTAACGAGAATTCCTTCCTATTTTTGCTATCTGAAGAATGCGGCTTTAGTGGAGGTTTATCAAAAGAAAAGGTATAGGATAAGGGATACCAATTCAGGATTTGTGTTGTTGGCCTTCTTCTTCTTCTTTTTTTGTTTTTTTTTTGAGTAGGGTCAACACAGATATTTTGTAAGAGAGTAAGGATATGGGGTAGGGTTACAAGGGTTGAACACCCTCGAGTTTAGGAGGATTTGGAGTGACAAACTCGTTTTTTCACATGGTGCTACTCAGACCTTCCGGTACTGGGGTGGCACACCTCACTATACTCTCCCTCACACTTAACTCCCTACATTCTGTGAGATTCAAACTCGGCTGTCGAACTGGGTTGCTCATCTACCACATAAGGGACCAAACATCTATTTTAGCTAGAACACTCACCTCACAACGCTCATGGACACTTAAGTGTTTTCTCAATTTCGAGTAGGTATGGGTGAACATTTTCCTTACAACTTTTGGAGGAATATTGCCTCCATGTCATTCTCGATTTTTCTTCTTCATTCCATTTCCCTTATATGATTGTAGCTTTTGGAGGGATATTGCCTCCATTCTATTCTTCTTCCTTTTTTCTTCCTTTGTTTTTCCCTTTTTTTTGAAGATTTTTTTTTTTGTTTTTTTTTTCAATTTCCTGACTTCCTTAAGATGACTTCTTCTTGTTAGACATCTAAGTGGTCCCTTTGGATGTTGTTCACCTGTTCCAACAGAAAACTGAGATCACCTTAAGTATCCCTCTCACAAGGTTGCATTTGTAGCTATTAGCCCTTAATTTATTTATGGTAGCTCACCGAATACTGGTCACTCAAAGATGTTGGTCCCCTATGTAATCGATGAGACATCCTAGTGGCAATGCGACCTAAACCTCACGTCCTCTAGGGAGTTTGTATAGGTTTAAAATTTTTGGCCCTAGTGATACACTCACTCTCAATTGGGGGATATCTCCCATTAGTTCGAGTAGCACCACTTGAACATTCAAGCTCAGCAACTCCAGACCCTTCTTTTACTGAGGGTTGGATTGTTATTGTAAGTTCGATAATATTGCGCTATAATTAGGGTTTTGTTCATTGGACAAGGATTTGGTGTTGGTTATTGGTCAGTTACATGCTTCAGATAGCATCACATTCCAGAATCCTGTGAAACAAAAGATGTAGTTAGCACCATACATGTCCACCATTCGGGGTCTCCAAGAAGGATAGTTGTTGATGCAAATCCGGAAGACTTCCTTCATATCAGGGCTTCGAGTAGTTTAAACTCCTACGCAAGGGTTAGTTGTTGTGAGTAGTTCGGACCCCTACTCAGGAGTGTTCTATTGAACAGCTTATACTTATATTCAAGAAAACATTTTGAATAGTTTATACTCGTGTTCAGGAGTATGCTTTGAATAGTTTATACTCGTACTCAATAGTATGCTTTTGAACAGTTTATCCTCGTATTCAGGAGTATTCTTTGAATAGTTTATACTCTTATTCAGGAGTATGTTTTGAACAGTTTATCCTCGTATTCAGGAGTATGTTTTGAATAGTTTAAGCTCCTACTCAGGAGCATATTTAGTAGTTTAAACTCCTACTCAGGAGCATATTTTGAGTAGTTTAAGCTCTTGCTCAGGAGCAAATTTTGAGCAATTTAGGCTCCTGCTTAGGAGCGTATTAAGTAGTTTAAGCTCCTACTCAAGAGCGTATTGTGAGCCATTTAAGCTCCAGCTCAGGAGCATGATTTCTATCTTACGAGTAGAAGGGTTTCAAAAATCTGCCATTAAGGGGTGGATAAGGGTGCTCCCCTTTGTGGTTAGAGAGGAGATATTGTTGACCCCATGCTTAAAGGGGGTATGGAGTCGGCTTGCCGCCGGCAAGCCGCTTCAAGGAAGCGGCACCCGGACCCCCAAAAACACACATTTGTTAAAAAGTTGGGGGGATGGAGCTGGCTTGCCGCCGGCAAGCCGCTTCAAGGAAGCGACACACGGACTCCCAAAAAACCCACATTTGGTAAGAAGTTGGGGGGATGGAGCCGGCAAGCCACTTCAAGGAAGCGGCACCCGGACCCCCAAAAACCCACATTTGGTAAGAAGTTGGGGGGATGGAGCCGGCTTGCCGCCGGCAAGTTGCTTCAAGGAAGCGGCACCTGAATCCCAAAAACCACATCTTCGTGCGAATGTTCAGGGAACCAGCTGGCTTCCGCCTGCCACGTAGCGTCTGCCGGTTGGCTACCTAAGAAGGCAAGTCGAATCAATCAGGAAAATACGACGAGATTTAATCTCTGAAATCTCGCAAATCGATTACACAAACCACATAATCAAGCCCGGAATCACGCCGCCTTCCATCTTCGGGTGCCCCGAAAGAAGGAAGGAAACCCCTTATAAAAAGAGCGACACCCTACATCACTCAAAAGAAGAAAAAGGCTTGGAATTTCCAGAGAGAAGGGGCGAAACTTTGAAGAGCGAAGGATTTTCAGAAGGGCGGGATTTCCTGGGAAGAAGGCTGACACCCTCGGGAGAAACGACCATCTACTGGTTCCGAAGGAGGAAAGCAGCTCGGGGCCCTAACGCCTTTTCGCCGTGCCAGAGCGAGGACTTCTGATCCCCATCGACGACCCCCCTACAAGTAAGTCCTTCCACCCTTGCCATTTTACGTATGTTTTTACTACGTTTCGTCGAGCCCCAACCGCATAACGCCTTCCCTATGCAAGGGGACGGCTGGAGGACGGACCCGGGTGTCATTCCTTCAGAAACACGTCTGAAGGTACCGGTGGCCGCCCTCCTGGCTGGGTTAATCCACCCGGCCCGGTCGTGCTCAGTTCACTTGTGACCCTTCTGTCGAGTCTTTTTACGTGGAAACCCCAAGTTTCCCAGAGGTTTTACGAATTTTTATCCGCTCTCTACAAATCCTTCTCGAGGTCCCGAAAAGGTTTCCGGGACGACGCCACCGGCAAGGATGCCGGCGGCGGCCGTTCGGGTGTACGAACACGTACAACACGACAGTCCCCGTACGTTTTTCCGAGAGACGTAAGTCTACTCTCTCGATGCCCCAGAAAAGTTTCCGGGATGACGCCACCGGCAAGGATGCCGGCGGCGGCCGTTCGGGTGTATGAACACGTACAACCCGACGGTCCCCGTATGTTTTTCTAGGAGACGTAAGTCTACTCTCCCGATGCCTCAGAAAAGTTTCCAGGATGACGCCATCGGCAAGGATGCCGGCGGCGGCCGTTCGGGTGTACGAACACGTACAACTCGACGGTCCCCGTATGTTTTTTTCGGGAGACGTAAGTCTACTCTCCCGATCCCTCGAAAAAGTTTCCGAGATGACGCCACCAGCAAGGATGCTGACAGTGGCCGTTCAGGTGTACGAACATGTACAACCTGACGGTCCCCGTACGTTTTTCCGGGAGACGTAAGTCTATTCTCCCGATGCCCCGGAAAAGTTTCAGGGATGATGCCACCAGCAAGGATGCCGGCGGTGGCCGTTCGGGTGTACGAACAGGTACAACCCGACGGTCCTCGTACGTTTTTTCAGGAGGCGTAAGCCTATCCTCTCGATACCCTGGAAAATATAAGTCCTCTGTTAAATCCCATGCTTTTACAGACGTCAAGAGAAAAAGGGGTGGGGCGACAGCCAGCAAGCCGCCGGTAGGCCGGTTCAAGGAACCAGCCCCCGTTTCCCCAAACCCCCCCCATGGGTGCGCATGGAGGGGGGGAAAAAGCCGACAAGCCGCCGGCTGGCCGGTTCAAGGAACCGGCCCCCGTTTCCCCAAAACCCCCCATGGGTGCGGATGGAGGGGGGGAAACAGCCGGCAAGCCGCCGGCTGGCCGGTTCAAGGAACCGACGCTCGTTTCCCCAAAACCCCCCATGGGTGCACATGGAGGGGGGAAATAGCCGGCAAGCCGCCGGTTGGCCGGTTCAAGGAACCGACCCCCGTTTCCCCAAAACCCCCCCAATGGGTGCGCATGGAGGGGGGAAACAGCTGGCAAGCCACTGGTTGGCCGGTTCGAGGAACCGGCCCCCGTTTCCCCAAAACCCCACGACTGCACAAATGGGTTGGGAAGGCAGCCGACCAGCCGCCGGTCAACCGGTACAAGTACCCGACTGCCGGCTCCCCGGAAACCCATCTTTTTCTCCCCTATTCACCATCGGATCCAATATGGATCCCCGTTTTGTTCAATTCCCATTTGTTTACTTGATTCGTGTTTATTTTCATCGGAAGGGATATGGTTATCCCTTTAAACACCCTGGAACGTCTTCCAAGGTAAGGCCGTACGTGGCCGGATTGACTATCATGTTTTCCGTTTTAGAGCAGAAGAGAGGCCAGGAATGCCCGGGCTGTCTAGGGGTGCCTAACACCTTCCCCAACAGTACCCTGAGCCCCGTATCCAGTTCTCTCATGTTACACAATTTTACGTGATTCCCGTGGTTTTATCGTTTCGATGGTAGAAGGACACTTTCCCATCCGGTTTTCCTTGTTTTCTACCCAAAAATAA
>JAMKPZ010004481.1:0-24864 GCA_024699675.1 Amphibolis antarctica
AAATTATTTTTATAGTATAATGACGTAAGATTTTTTTTAATATAATTTTTTTATTTATTTTATCATGTAACGATATTAAAAAAAAAAATTTATTATTTCACATATTTTATTTAAATGTCAGAATAAATACAAATCTTTATTATCTTACGGAACGATGTAAAAATTAATGTATTTTTTTTATTCGATAATCACAGCTTCAGAAGTTACTTTTTTTATTTTTGTAACTGAAAAAGTCGATAACAAATGCAGCATATAACTTAGTTCGTACGTCCTTTCGGTATTTAACTGAAAGAAAAATTAGGAATACATAGAATGAAAACTTCAAATAAAGTGATTAATTAGATAATGTTGGTAATTTTTGCGTATATTAAAATTCAGATTTTAGATGAAAACAAAAGTTATTCTAGTCGGCTGAAAAATTATCGATTAAATATATAAATATTTTTTTAAGTGAAGATTTGAATTTAAAATTTTACCGTCTAAAAATTAAAATTCTTACAATCATCAAGTTATCATTTCAATTGACTAATTAAAAATGATATAATACTTCTTTTTTAAAAAATGGTTCATGATTTTTATTTTTTTTCAGCAATTAATGAATTTCATCCAAAATAACACTCTTATATGTCAAGTGTTATTGATCGCTTATAAGAAAGATATACACTCTTATTATCAACTTGAACTTTTAAGTTAATGGTAATACCAATCTTATCAAGTGGTATCAGAGTTTGGTAGTCATAAATTCGAGTCTTCGGGACATCAACTAGGGGGAGGGGATTGTTGGAGTCTATGTCAACAAGGGGTATTATAGTGGTTGACTATTCAATTAATTGTCACTATATTAATGGTGAGATATTCGTCACTATACGTATTTATTGTGATATATGATTTGGATCGTCGTAAAAAGAAGAGGTATTTGTCATTATAAGTTATCTTTAATGACAAATTAACAATATCCATCATTATAAGTTATTTTTTGTGACAAATAGTATCCATCGCTAGTATCCATCACTGTAGATATCATGTATATAGTGACAAATTCATTGATACCAATGATCATTTTTTGACAAGATGATATAGTGCCGTTACATATTGCAACAGTAGGTTGTTTTTGAGATATGGTGATAATTTTTTGACTTATGGTAAAAGATTTAACTATCACTGCATGTAGACCTTATTCCGTGCAATGAACAACAAATTATAATTAAGAAGAAAAAAGAGCTAGGAACA
Organism: Amphibolis antarctica; assembly: GCA_024699675.1. Taxonomy (NCBI): domain Eukaryota; kingdom Viridiplantae; phylum Streptophyta; class Magnoliopsida; order Alismatales; family Cymodoceaceae; genus Amphibolis; species Amphibolis antarctica. The sequence goes on from JAMKPZ010004481.1 coordinate 1,231, forward strand.
TAATAATGATGTGATGATTTAATTTGCAAGGATTGAATGCATGCAGCAAATGAGATCGATGCGACCTTAAGTTACTTGTCTTTATTTTTGGGAAATTAATTCAAATGTGTGAGTGAGATTTTGAATATAAGACGATAAATTCAATAAATGGTTTCTCAACTATTAAACTATCTAATTAATGCAACCTTTAGATACTAATTATTACAAAACCCTTTCTTTTAAAAAAGCCTGGTCTTGGTCTCTCCTGTGCTTTCCGTCCTGCCTTTCTCCCCCACTCCATCGAATATATTCTCTTCACAGGCCTCCAATAATTAGACAACAGTCTGTTTTAAATCACTCATGAAAATATGATCAGCATTTTTCATAGGTTTTATATTATTATTATTATCATTGTTGTTGTTGTTTTGTTGCGGTGAAAATAGATAAATACAATGAAAAAATCAACACCACCAAAGCATGTACAAAACCCAAATATGGAGATACAAAGATAGCCGTTCGTTAAAATTTCATATCAAAACTAATTAAAGAGTTATATATATATATATTAAGTCTAGCTTATTTCTTACATTCATCATTGTAAAATTATTCTAACATTTTTCCTCATTTATGACTTTTTTTAAATTTTTTATACTTACATGTGTCTATAAGTCAATGTGTGTGAACGAGCTATAATTAATATCACGTTAAAATTTCATCTAAAACTAATTGACAATGAGTAAAAGAATTATTTATATATTAAATACAATTTATTCTTTACATTTATCAATATAAGACTATTTTAATGATACCGTGGTTAAGAGAGTTTTTGCTAAAACTTACGGTTTCAAGTTCAAAATTCTATGCAGAATTATCCCAAAATTACAATGGCCAAAAAATTATAGCCGAAGAAGAAGGCACTTGTTTAGGTATTATTGTCGTCTTCAATCTCATCAACCAAAGATTATCAATTAACTACGTGTAAATTAAGAATTAATATTATTAAAACGAATAGAACGGAAGGAAGAAAAGCAAATTAAAAAGCAGTAAATGGCAGCACTAAATTGGAAAGGGCGGTGACAGAGAGCGCATCCCATTCCATTTGCATCGGTTCTTTAATAGTACTCAGAAGTAGCAGAGAACAAAGTCATCAATGCCCACGGCACCATATATTATTCCTAAAAAATCATGATAATAAGTTTTTTAATTATTAGATTAAGATAATACCCGCGGCCAATTTTAATTTTTTTATAATAATATACAAAGATTTAAATTTTGATGAATACTGACTGTAATTACAGAAGTCAGGGATAATTCATATATCGATCCCTATTTATATAAGAACATATTCTTTAATTTGCATATATTTTGTACAGATACAAGCAGGACTTTATGCATGTCATTGATGATAATCAATTGAACAATAGGTATGTTTGTTTTAGAGGTAAGATTAGGAGAGGTAATGTGCATCTTTTTTGAGGAGATGTATGATTTACGATGATGATAATTTTTATTATAGAATGTTAATGTTGTTTGATAAATATACTATGTACTATAATAGTGTATATCAATTATCGTCTTTGCATAGTGATAGCCTTAAAAACAAGACCCCAATGAGTATATATTACAGGTATTTTCAAGATTCAACTTTTGATCGCCAGACAGATGCACAGCAGAACTGTACGAACGATAATAGTAAGCAGGAATAGATGATTTATTTTATCAGCTAGGAAGGAGAAGATATATCTTACAATTAGATTAATAATCTCAAATGAAAACACGATTAATTGATATAAAATAATAATAATTAGCTAGAATTTGTGGGTGTTGTTTATAACGTACTTATTGAACTTAAAAGCTTCTCTCTATCTCTCTTTTTTTTCCCTCTAGCTTCAAATCAAAATTGCAGCTGGCTGCTTATTTTCGAGGGTTGATTCCATATATATATATATGCCATTTTCCTTCCAAATATCGATCCACATGTATTGGAACCTGATCAGGATAGAAGACTTCAGCTGCCATGCTGTCTTAATTAATTACATGCATGCCCACAGTGAGCTAGCTAGCCAGCACCGTGCCTCTTTAATGCATGACCATATATGTTAGCATTTTAAATCTCTCTGCTACCAAACCATAAAAATTTAATCAGATCGATCGAGCACCTACTGCAGTGTAGTTAATGTAGTTGATCATCTACTTTAATTGTTGTAGTGTACACGATAATTAATATATGATATTCTAGATTTGGATTCTAATTAAGATATATACGATCATTACATATATGCAAAACTGCATTTGATGAGATGAGTCTAATTACAAGCTGTGGTCGAAAACTGATCCATGCATATATATATATATATATATATATATATATATATATACACATATATAGATATTTGTATATATCGTCACCATCTAGACCAGAAGAAACTTTGGGTGGCATATTTATCGATCATATGGATACAATAATATATGGATGGAACCGTTCGTCCTCTAGAATAATTTTTTAAATGCTGCTTCTTCATGACAGTTAAGAACTTGCTAAACCCTAATTATTTATATATCGAAGTTTCTCTGGCTGTAAAGAATATAGATTACTTACACCATACAGCAACACACACACGCACATATATACATACATATTATATATATATATATAGATATATAGATATAGATATACATATATACATGGTTCTGCTCTTGCATCAAGCCAACAACCAGCTGTGTTGTGAATAAGAATGCATGAAGCTAGCACACGGTTGGTTTAACTGCATGGGTTGTGAAGTTGAAGTGAAACATGCATGATGCAGATGAACCCGCGCAGACAATAAGCAAAGAGGTGGCTATAATATATATGCATGTCACACAGATATATAAGTAGAGTTTTCCCTGGTTTTGATCTATACTACTGTGAGATACACACACACACATATGTATGTATGTATCCCATATGAAATCGTCCTGTATCACCAACTATATATATATATATATGATTCCCCTGGAAGTAATTTTTGCCACCAAATTAAGATTTTGGCTAGCTAGAGCTGTAGTTCACACAATTAATTAGCAAGAACATGATGAGGTGTTTTCTTTTCCTTTTTTTCTAAAAATATTTACCTTCGATCTGTGAGTTCAAGGAAAAACCAACGATTAGGGTTAGGGCAGCCTGCCATCAAATAAAAAAAACCAGTGGGGCGCATACATTAATGGGTTAGTTTGTGATAGATGAAGGTACGTATATTCTCATCACCTTTATAATAGCAAAGTAGTGAGTTGGGTAGATACCTACTATTTATGAAATGGGAGTGATCAATATTCAATTCGTATCTAAATCTGAAGGTAATTTGAATTAATTTTTCCCTTAAAGTGAAGTAGAAGATCAACTATTCTATTCATTTAAATATATATGTGCACTGTTTAACACTGCAGGTGTGTGGGTTTACCTGTAGGTAATAAAAGGAATTGAAGAACATATGTATACATAAAAGCAGCTTTAATGCCATCATTCCATGCATATATTCTAGAGATGTAGAAAGTGAATCAATTATATTATCCAAACCGCCTGCTACCTTGCAAGTGCCCCAGTGCATCCAAAGCCCCCCATCTGGGCACTGCTTAAAAATAGGCTTTGGTCAGAAGTCATGACCTCAGGACCTTGTCCTCCCTCTCTCTCTCTATCTCTGTACCAGCTCATTAAATAATTTCGTTCTAGGGTTAGAGATGGGCACCACTTTCGGCTAGGGTTAGGGCATCCCAGCCCACATGCCCATTCTTGGTATTTTGCAGCTAGTGCAAGTGGTAAAAGGAGAGTTCGGGCCACAGAGGAGGTGACCAGAGCCGATGGAAATTGATGTGATGGAAGCAACCCATTGGGCACTGCCTCATGTCCGTGTCTTTCTCAAACACAAAAATTAGGGCTGTGCGTGTTGGGACAGTGACATGTCACATGGCAGGGTTCTGAAAACAATCAAGCCACCACCACCAGTCCACCACCACGGCAGCGGCACCACCTCTCTCTCTCTCTCTCTCTCCCTCTCTCTCTCCCTCACTCACTCTCTCCCTCTCTCTCTCACTCACTCACTCTCTCTCTATACACAATTCAATGCCCACAAACCCTAGAAAAGAAAGAAAGTAAAGAGGAAAATAACTCGACTAGGGTTTGGGTATGCTCACTCTCCCTCCTCTTTCCTTACCCAAAATCGACCTTCCCTTGAAGTGGGTTCCTATCGATGCCTTGCAAATCAGCTATGGGGATCTGCATGGAGGAGGGGTAAGATATCGGGAGCTGGCGGTATGATGAGCTGAGAGGTCGGACTACCGGCCCTTCTTCACTTTGGGTTCGAAAAAAGGTCGGTTCTTTTTTCGTTTTTCCTCCCTCTGTTGGTGGTGAATTTCTCTTAGGTTTTGGGGGCGTTTCGATCGCCAAAATTCGATCTTTTTGGTTGGGCTGGTGTTGGTTTTGCTTCCCTGTCAGCTCGATTGCCTTGCTTCCAAAGCCTTCAATTTTGTTGTGTACTTCATGTACGTTACTGTTTTCCATCTTTCTTCTGCTAATGAAAATTTGATATTGGGGTTTTGTTGGTACTTCACCAGTGGTTATGGTGGTGGATGGTGCCTGGAGATCGAATTGCCATATTTAGTGATATCTACGTGTTGATTTGTGCTTATCTTCTGTGGTGGAACCCTCGATTGCCACTGCTTTCCTATCTAATTCATTGACTTGTTGCTGGTTAATGAAAAGTGGAGTTCAGTCGATAGTTGGATGAGAGAAATCTAAAATCTTTTCGTTTCTTAGCTGGTACGAATGTTATCTGGCTGGCTCTTGTGAGGTGGGTTTAATTTGCTTGTGAAATTCCAGCTGGCGAACGTTTCCTTTGTTTTAGCCTTGCCCCTTCTCTTGGCTTCTTCGACCATGATTTTATGATATCATAAGCTTACCATGATGTGAACTTTTCTTGATCAGATCGACTTCAGCTTTTGGTCGATTGGGTGGCTCATTTTCGAATCGCCTTTTACAGTACATGCTTTTCTACAGTGACCTCGCACTAATGGATGATATTGTACTTCTTGCTTTGCTTGTGTTAATTGTTCATGGATCACTTTGGATTGATCCTAATGTGTGGCTACTTCGATCGTGAACCGTGTACAATTTATGAACGACTGTAACATTCTTATGATCTATGAGGACAAATGTTGGACCGTACGTGATCGATTGTGATTAATTTCATCCCTTTCAGTGTATGGTTCTAGTCTGGTGGTAGAGCTAAAAGCGTCGGCTATATATAAGAAGACGTTAGGTTTCCAAACCATCTCTTCCAGGTATGAACAATGCTTTATTTTCACTGCATGTGCTGTGATGATATTTCAAGGATTTGTTATCTTCTTAGTCATTGCATGTGGTGATATTTTATGCTCAAATCTCGATTTCTTGTCAAAACAAAGGCACGGCATGATATGTGATGAATCATAAAGAGTCTCCTTTTCTTTTTGGACCCAGAAATTTCCATCTTCCGGGAGATATTTCTCATCTTTGTTGATGGAATACTGATGAAAGAGGGCAATTGTTCTATCTGGTTCAATATTAATCAAGTCAAAATAGTATTTGATGCCTGTTGATTAGGTTTCATACCTTTCAGATGTTCTTAAATGTTGTTACTTTATGATTTTCATTCATCATAGCATGAAATCATGTTATTTATCTTGTGTAGGTAGTGATTATATCTTGAAACTTTCTTGTCTATACACACACACACATATATAAGTTCTTTTTTTCCCTATCATAGGAAGTACTGAAGATCAGTTGCTTGCTATATATTGGTATCAAGATGAATGTAAGCCATCTGGGTAATTGCAATGAGAGGTGTGAAACACTTGTTCATTCTCAGATTTGTGGGTCTGATAACAAGTTGGGATATGTTTGCCTAGATTCTCTTCCTCCAAACTCAACAGGATGCTCCCACTTTTCTATACGGTGAACTTCTTCACTCTTCGTTATTGTATGATCATTTCTCTGAGTTCTTGCCCTAATTTATTCATGAAGTAGGCTTCGTCCAGTTTTATTTTTGAAAATTTCCAGGAATACGTTTACATATTATTCAATCATATGATCACATTTCTAGTTAGTGATGGCTCTTGCAGTGATACTATTTAATTAGTAGCATCGATAGCTTCCTTCTTATCAATAATCATGGTTCACTTTCAGCAATGTAGTTCTTGGTAACATGTTGAAATTCATTTGGTATTGTGGGATATACTGCATGTCTTGTGTGTTTCTACGTTCTTTGTTTTTTGGAAAGGGATTTGATTTCTATATTCTTTGTCGTTGGTGTGGTTTTTCCCATAATTCTTATAAAATCATTTAAATTGAAGGAACTATTACATCTGAGTTGACTTGCTTGCTTGTTTTCATCCATGCTAGTGGTTATGTTGGCGACATTCGTAAATATGATTGGAGAATTTGCTGGCCATTTCATGAACTACATGATCATAAAAATGTTGAGAAGCATAACTTGCTGCCTCCTATGCCTGTTTCTAACTTTAGATGGTGGGACTGCCAGAATTGTTTGAGCAAACTAAGTCCTACAGAAACTCTTACACCAGATAGATCAGTGAGAAAGGGTCTTCCTTGTAAAGTCAACATAAAAGAGAAATCTTTAGATACAAATCCTGTCATGGTATCTCATGCTACCGGGCTAGGATTCTTTCCTCATAGTCAAGTAGCATCCGGAAAAGCATTTGGCAATGGAAGGTCACTTGAAACGTATGGTGCTCATGCTATTGAGACTGTTGCCCAATCTCAACCATTACCATTTGGTTCCAGTGTCGAACAAGAGTTTATTAAAGCAAACACAACCAATCAAGGTAAAGGTATTGCAAAATTTTTGTTTTTGAATTTTAAAATTCAATATTGTTAAATGATATTTGTCCTACTAGTTATACATGCACGTATTGATAATTTTGATGTCCTAGCAGCAGATCAAATGCAAAGAATGAGCATGAGCACATCAGTTAATGAAGCCATGGCACATGAGCAATGCAAAAGAAGAGAGCATACCTTGCCAACGAGAGATGTTACATGTGTTTCCAAGAGAAAAAAAGCCATCATGAAAAAAAATATGGCTCCTATTCAAAAGAAAACTGACTTGGAAGCCTCTAATCCTAATAGAAAAATTATTTGTCAATCTGTTGTGAGGGAACATGGGATGCTTATCAAGACACCAACAAAGAAAAAATGTGAAGGAAAATTGGGACTCCCTTTTCTAGGAACAAGTAGCCACATTCCAAAGGCCAAGAATAAAAGGTCAAACACTGGTTCTAAGGTTGAGACAAAACTTGTGGAATCTTTCAAAGGAAAGCATGTTGTTGGTTTAAAAAAGAGCAATCTGATTGGAAACAAAAATTTGCATCATAAGAGAGCACAGAAGACACGTATGCTAAATGAAATCATGGAAAGAGAGGTTGTTGGAATGTCTGCCAGCATTCCTGCTTCATTTAAAGAGAGTCCCATTCAATTAAACGATGGTAATTCAAAATCAGATCCCTTGGAACGTAAACTGAATGCTTGTCTGGAGGAGGGTAAAATCCCCAAGAGGAAAAAGAGACATCTTTCTGAACATGAAGATGAAGGATATCCTTTGATGCACTGGCTGAACAGAATTCCTGAGAAGATGAAGTATGCCAAATTAGATAAAAAATCTAGATTTATTGATGACGCGGTTCATTCTGAACCAATGGGCATGGAGTCTTCTGGGAAACTACTGGGTTACAGCTCCAAACTTTGTGGATCTAATCAAGGGCATGATACACTGTGCACAAAGGGTAAGAAGAACAGAAAGACACAGGTTGAAGCTGGGAGACAAAATTTATCATCATCCAATGAGAATGCAGATGCAAGGACTTCTGTTATCAGAGAACAATCTGAAAAAAATGATCCTAAAATCATTCACACCAAATCAAAAACAGATGTGCTTGGTAAAAGAACCCTACATTCTCAACTGAATCTAAATGAGAGACCACCTAAGAAAGGAAGCATGAATGGCAAGCAAAGCACCACTCAAAATGGCGATGGAAAATACCTTTCGGTCCATGCAATGAAGGTACACAAGTCCACTTTATTTTGCTTCATTGGTCATTTTCCCTTGAAATTTCATATTCAGTGTTTGCCATTGCAGTCTTTTTTTTCAGCTATCACAGGCACATTCTAAATGGTTAACAACCTTTATCCAATAGATTTAATTAATGCCGTTCATTTCTGATTTCATCATGCATTTTAGGCCATCAATATTATCATAGGTTGGCCAGTTTATGCCGCATGCATATATTTTTTGTTCTAATTGTGTATGATATAATTGTGGACCTGTTCTTATGCTCCTACAAAGATGTGTGTACTCACAAAGTGAAAATGTGTACTCTACTTGAAGTGTACAATTCAACATACACAAAAATCGATGCTGAAAGAAACTAGATCAGCTGGCTTGCTGTGTTTTTTCATTTTCTTAATTCCCTTTGATGTACTTGGCATACTGCCCAATATTGCTGAAAGTGATTAAATACTTGTGGATCTTATATCTGAAGAAACCATTTGGTATTCTCATCTGTCTTTAGGTGGTTATACATATCAGAAATCCTATTTATGATTCTTCTTATTATTTTGTTACTTGTTACATATCAGCCACTGTACTCTTCTCTTGTTATCAGTTTGTGGCTAAATAATTTCTTCTGGATATTATGAGATTCATCCTATTTGCGGAATCATTTGCCTACACCTTTCAGGACTCTCTTGAGATATCCAACGATGGAGGTGTTGGTGTTCCCAAAAATGGTCAATTGGCTCCGGAAAACGTAGCTACAAAAATGTCAAATCAGATGAGTGATGCAGCAGACGTAGATGGAATTCCAGTAGAAATTCTGAAGCTTCTTCAAGAAAACTGGCTCAAAAGGCACCTTGCCAATTCAGAATGTTCTACTCAAAACATGAAAGAGTTTCCAAAAATGACAAAGGACATGAATGAAGGACGGGTACAAGAATTTACCAGTAACAATAGAGATGGAGCATCAACTGGAGTGCTTCATAACTTGCCCATGCAAGATCATCACTCTAAACCTCGCGGTTTGGGGCATGAGATGTCATCTGCATTACTTAATAACCCATCAGGACAGTGTTCTCAGACATACAAATTTGGAAATGACACTGGTTTTGCTGGAAATGTGGGAGAAAGCACGTCTTATAAATTGCATGTTGATGGTTCTCATGTCCTTGATAAATGCAGGAATGATAGCATGATCCGGCACAACATATTTCATGTAGCCACCGAATTCAAGGAGCATACACATGTAAGAGAAAAAAGATGTGGCCTTAAACATCCTTTCATCGAATCCAGAGGAAATTTTTATCCGCAAAACCAGAGATCGGTGATGCAAAATTCAGATTGTTATAAAGCTGGAGTCATTTCAATGCAGGGTCCTTGCAGAAGCTATCTTTTTAGTCAATCATCCTTGCCACAATCTAGCATACCCATTGGAATGACAGATTCTCACAAGCATTTATCTGACTTGAATTATTTGAGTAAATCTTGCCAGGAGGCTTTACTAAGACAAAGGACAAGGGATATGACTCTTGAGTTGGGTGTCATGCACGAAACAAATGCAGATGCTACAAACCTGCAAACAAGGAAAGTTTCTGATACAAAAAGCAATAAGAAAATACTTCATGCTGATAATTTTCCATATTTCAATGAAATGAATGGATACAGAAAACAAATGATGCCACAGTTGGATCTACAAAAAAATGATACCTTCTCTGCAATGCATTTGCTTAGACTAATGGATCCAGCTGTCTGTTCAAGTGCAGCTTCATCCTCCTCACTGTCTTGTGATCAAAAAAACTTAGTCGGTAAGCACCCAAAAATCTCATGCATCAATCAGCATACTGAGGAGCTATATGGAGTAGTACAGAGCAGCGAAAGGATGAATCAACAGTTGATCCATGAAATAGAATGTGAAAACGTTGCTCAAAGATATCATCCAGAAAAAGCCTTCAACTCTCTTTTAGTACCTGGAAGTGGTTTTTCTGATGGTTACAGGCAACCATCTTCTTACAGCAATTGCTTTTATGGTGAAGCTCAACTATTTCCAATAAAAGACTGTGGCAAAGAAAAGCATGACATTTCTTGTTATGCATCTCAAACCAGAGCCACTTTGCAAAACTCTTTCTCTGGTGATGAGAGGATGCAAGACGACATTCTATCTTTTCTAAATTATGCAAGTCAGTCCAAGATTTCTCAGAGAAATGAACAGTTGCACCTTGGGAAAAGGGAAAATGCCCAAGTTTCCGGATCTGCCAACAAGACCCTTCAGATTCAGTTGTGTGTTCTTAACAGAAACCCTGCTGATTTCACTGTTCCAGAAGAAGGCAATGAATATATGAGGAGCTGTGATGATCCACGGCCTAGTGGTTCATTCCTATGTGACAACAAAGTCCTCCCGGTTTATCCGAATCATCAGAGGAAGCAAAAGGCAATGAAACTCACTGCTTTGAAGGGACTTCTTAGAAACTGACTGTTTCTTTTAGTTCAGTTTCTTTGCTAAGAGTGTGTGATGCATTTGGGCTGTTCATCATTCATCATCATCTACAGATTTCAGTTGCCGAATTGTAGATACCATGTGTGTCTTTTGGTGGCTTGCTCACTCAGTCACTCATCTGGTTGGTGAATTGGCTTGCTCACTGTGGCTTGGTGAAAATCAACATGAATAAGATCCAACTTTGTTCAGGAAGGTCGATTCTTGTAGACATGGATAAGGAGAGAACAAAGAGACACTGTTGTATATACTTTCATCTTGTATCTTAAGCGTACCTAAAGCTCTTGGGCTTGCGTTTCTTTGCATTTTAATGAATGCTTCCATGCATTTATATCTTACAGATGTGACTTTGTCACTCTATTTGCTAATACACTGGTATCTTTTGGAACCTTGATAAATGCAAAAATCATTACCATTGTTGAAAAAATAATGTTGAGCTAAACTTAGAGGAAGGATTAGATTGACATTTCATTGAACAGTTACATGTAAATCTATCTAACTTCAACACACAAACACTTGAGATCAAGGATAGAAGAGGAAACGAAAACGAAAACGAACAGAGGACAAGAGAATATGGTGAAGGTGAAGAATAAGTGAGAGGGGGAAAATTGTTATAATAGTCTCATATTAATAAATGTAGGGAATGAATTAGATTTAATACATGAAAAATTGTTTCACTCATTGTTAATTGAATTTGAGATGAAATTTCAATATGGTATTAGAACCAATTTGCACATATCCACTTATGAATACTTGTAAACATAAAAATAAATTACAAGTGAGCAAAAATGTTAAAATAGTCTTACATTGATAAATATAAGGAATGAACTAGGTCTAATATATGAATAACTCTTTTACTTATTGCTAATTGGTTTTGATATGGAATTTCAACAAAAATAAGAAGAAAAAAAGAAAATATAAAGAAGATGAAAGGTATAAATTAGTCATGCAAAATATTTTAATTATGAGCATTTTGCTTCCCATTGCAACAAACCATATGTGAACTTCAAATTACACCGCAAGATTTTGACTTGCACAATATGGTCAACTTTGTAGAAGCGCATAAGATGAGTTCAAGTTAAGATGTCCTTCTGGTTAATTTTACAGTGGAATGAAGATTCAAGAGATGAATTGCTCTATTCGTTGACAGCTTTACAGCTAATGCTTAGCTGAAAGCAAGGCGAAGGATTGCGATTGGTTTTTTTTTTTTCCTTCTTTTTGAACTTGTCAAAGTGATCTGTTTCTCTTCAGACTTGAAGCAATAAGCAACCTGTCGGTAAAAGTGATCTGCTTCTCTTCATAGAATCTAGGGTTGCATGTTTATTAGCAGCTCTTAACCTAAAATCGTTACGTTGATTTCAAATAAGTCAAATAAATGCAGGATGAATTCCAGCCATCAAGAGCAGCAACTTCCAATAATTGCCATTCCCCAAGGTAAATTTTCAAAAACTGTTGAACTGTAACTTTTAGCAGTTCCTGATACCATGATCACAGTACCACAAGAATTGTCACTGATGAAGAACATTCCTCGAATCTGGATCGCAAGTTGGGTCTTCTGGATTTTGTGGATGGATTGCATTTACAAAACGTGCACTAGGGTTTGTGTTGTTTGGGGTTTATTTTTTCTCCCCTCTTTTATCATCATGTTGTCCTCTTTGGTTGCTTAGATCTTGATGTTTATGGGTTGATCTTGAAGAAAGATGACTATTCCAAACCCCCATTGTATTTCTTCAGGAAATCTACGATTATTATTTACTAGTTTGGAGTTTTATTCCCTGCATGCAAATGCTAAAACTGATTGTGCGTGATATTTTAAATACGATAATTGTTCAGAACAGAGTTTCAAGTCAAAATTGAACTCACACGAACAATTCCATAATTTAATCACCAGTCATCAGTAACTCATAACGTTAGTGGTCCATTCAAAAGGGCATGGAGCAGGAAAAGCACAGAACTTTATCACAGTAAGATAAAAGAAATTTCCTCATATCATTTCCACGGTTCTAAACACCAAAGTAATTTCTCATGAATTTGAACAACGTAGGGCTTTTCATGTGGTTCACAGATATGGACAACAAGCATCCGAAAATATTTGCAGTGAAGTGGAATTATTTACTCCTCTCAGTACCATTATTCAAGGTGTAAAATCATCAACAATTCAGATGTATGCTTCATGACTCCTAGGACTTGCTCCGAGAATTCACCTTTCATTTTTGAAATATCTATCTCATCCGGGAGTACCCTCGGCAGCAGACCCTGATTACGTCTCTAGAATTACCCCACTCCTCAAAGTCATCATCATCCTGCTCACTGCTGTTGGTAGGAACTTGTAATTGAGTCAAAGGGACGGGCTGAGGTTCTTCACTGAAATACTTGTCACGTAACAATTCTACTGGCCTTGCTCTTTTCATGGGTTCATAGCAAAGAAGCCTCTTCAAGATGTTCAATTCAAGAGGAGACCGATTTTGCAAGCAAGACTCCAGACCCCCGGGGTTTTCAACCTTATTGAAGGAGATTTTCCCATAGTCCGGCAACTTTGAGCAACCTGGCCATGTTTCTTCAGTTATATTCCCCAGGGTGCTGATTATTCTAGCAAGCTGATCTATGTCAGATATCCCAGGGAATAGAGGCTCTAGGTTTAGGAGTTCAGCAAATATGCATCCCACAGACCACAAGTCAATTTCATTTCCATAACTAATTGATCCATATAGTAGTTCTGGTGCCCTGAACCATCGTGTGCCAACACAAGTGGTCAATGCACCAGGATCATCCACTTCAGTGTCCAAATGTTCATCAAGGCCATGCAATTTGAAAGGATCATCATCCACATCGGCTGTGCTGCAGGTAGCATGAATAGATGTATCACCATCTTTCCAGCTACTTTCATCATCAAGTGGATATTTGGCCTTGAAACCATTCATCTGTTGATAATAATCTGCAACTACTTCCTCTGCCACTGTTATGTTTTGATTTCCCACTCCTTCCAGCCACAAACTATCCACATTTGGATTTGGATTCTGTAGAGTTGTCCATTCGTCACTGATGGCATGCCCAGCTGGTTTGCTCTCAAAAGAGAAAAATGTTGGTTCATGAAGTATTCTCGACTGAAAAAAGACAATCAAATCTCAGACCGCTGAGCAGATCGGCAGATAACTTGGATTTAGGTACAAATTATAATAAAGTATATTATTTTGGATAAGAAGATGCAAATTTCACAAAATATTCCAGATTTAGTAGATCCTAGAGTCCTAGACTGGCATGCATGTGCTCAAACCTGTGTTGAGGCCAAATCAATCGTGAAACTTACAAAAATCAACATTGATGAATTTCTAGTCCCTTCTTCACATTGGCAAGAAAAGAATCCATAAAATTAGATTCTTTTGTTAAAAGAAACATGCTAATAACCATTAGCAGTGTATCAATTCTACCTTATAAAACCAATGAAGACACCAACAATAATATTATATCTGAAAGATAAAATGCAAAGAAAATAATAACCTGCAGTGCAAATGACAAATAAAGAATTGCTATCGTAGACAATGGCAATTGAAACACATTCAAGTAAAAAAAGGCAAAGATGCTATAGCTATTTTTACACAAATGCAAAAACTGGAAATAGGTGAAAATGTGGAATATATACCATATTGACAGCCAAACACTAGCATCAAAATATGGTGAGATAGCTTATCACGACTCAGATCAACATGAATCACCTCTCTATATTATAAGTAATCTTTTGCTATATTCCAAATAAGATAAACCTATGGATTTCCTAAATTTACACCATGAATGTGTATCAACCCACATTAAAAGTTAGCTTGTATAACTAATGCTAAAAGACCCTGGGATGCACGTCAAGAAATACAGAAAACAACGCAAGTTGACAGTTCTAAGAATTTATACTGTGTATAACAACACATTGGTGGGAGTGTCCTGCATTAGAACATGCAAGAGAACCACACCTGCAATGTTCAGCTTAATGAAGCCTTCATGTTTGCACAAGTCCGATATGATCTGCCATCACAAAAGTAAAGTAAAGAATGAATGACTTCAGTAGCGCTAACTCATCAATTCTTCCACTTCCTTGCTTGAATCACAAAAATACGCTCTCCAAACCACACGCCCAACCCACAAGAAAACCCCAAAATCATGGGACGTCAATTTCCACATCATATGATAATAACAGATATCCTTCAAGAAATAAAAGAAAGTAGAAGTGAAAACATGAGATTGATATTTGCATCACCTGTCCGAAATCCGCCAACTTGAGAACACCGTCACTCGAAATAAGCAGATTGGCGGGCTTGAGATCCCTGTGAACCACCCCACAACGGTGGCAATACTCCACACCTTGCAAAATCTGCACCATCCACCGCTTCACCTCTCCGACCGGTATCCCACCCTTCCTCCTCCTCCTCCCTTCCTTGATCACGGACGCCAGGTCGGAATCGAGGAACTCGAGCACGAGTACAGCGTCCTCCTCCTCGTGCCAGAAGTACTCCAACAGGAAGACGACGTTGGGGACTTCGCGGAGCAACCGCAGCGCCTCCATCTCGCGAAACGCGCTTTGATGGTCGTGTATCTCCTTAAGGGCGACGGTGAGCCCATCCGAGATGCGCCGGCCGCGGTAAACGTCAGAGTAGGCGCCCGACCCCACCCGCTCGAGGATCTCGTAACGTTTAGTGATCTCCGTCCTCCCATAGATGCTCCAGCTCCGCCTCGGCGACTCCCCCGCCGCCGATGTAGGTGGTGAAGGGGATGGTCGACGATCCATATGCGCAGAGATAATCACCGACGAGCTTTCGGTTTGTTGCAGCAGCACTGGCTTTGATCATGGCGGACGGACATTAAAGGGTGCGTTTGTTTCGACTTCGATGTAATTAGTTAGCGTCAGTGAAATTACGTGATTAAAATTTATATACGAAAATTTATAATACATGAAAATTAATATAAAATTAACTTTATAATAAGTGTAGTTGAAAATAAATATAAGCGAAACATTAACTGTGAAGTCAACTTCCAAAATAGTGAAAGGCTAGAGTTAAGTTTTAGTAATTGTGTGGTAAGAATTTGCGTCTAACAGAGGATTTGTATTTTTAAAAAGGTAAGATGAAACGAAATAATGAAAAATAATAAATTAAAATTTTTACTATTTTTTATCATTTTTCACCTTTACCAAAAAGTATAAATCCATCCTAAAGATTAGTACAATGTGATGATAACCTCATTTATGAATTACTCTTTACTATTTCTAGAATCACTCATATTGTTGTGAGTGTTTTTTAATACACTTTTTTTGCAATTTTTTCGTTATATTCTTTAATTACATTAATATTCTTATATTTTAAATAATTATACTTTAAATCTTAATTAAATTATAAAATAAATATCAATACAACTTAAATTTACTGTAATCACATCAAGTGGGTATTTGTGCAGAGCGGAAATGAATTCATTTCCCAGGGTAGTGTTGTTTGTGCACGATGAAATTCATTTTCATTAGATCCTGTGACATCATTCACACAGTGTGCGGGGACAGAAATGAAATCCACGTGTTACACGTGGATTTCATTTCTGCACACAAGTCTCACCCCTTTGCCCTCGACACACATCGTCGCTCTTGTGCCTACCCTGTAACCTTAGGAACCTTTTGTACGTAGGTGTTGCCCCTCGGTCGATCTCTCTTGTGCGACATCGGGCTGCACCCCTTCCCCCCCGCCAATCTCTCCTGCGCGAAATTGGGCGCCGCACCCCTTCCCCCCGTCGATCTCTCCTTCCCCCCTTCAGTGAAGTTGGGGCGCACCCCCTGCACCACCGATCTCCCCTTCCCCCCTTCCGCACGGTCGATTGCCCAGTGAAGTCACCCCCACATGGTCGATCGCCTGTCCGCACCTCGCGCGAAGGTTTGCATCCCCTTATCCCTAAGAAATTTCCCGATGCACGAATACATTTACTAATGCATGCTTGAATACATTTATGTTTGCATTAATTTTAGTAAACTGAAATATTTTTTATGTTTGTAATGTTTGGTATTTATAGAGTATATTTTAGTAAACTGAAGTATTTTTAGTAAATTGAAGTATTTTTTATGTTTGTAATGTTTGGTATTTTGCGTATATTTTTAATGTTGATGTTTAGTATTTTTTATGTTTGCATTAATTTTAGTAAATTGAAATATTTTTTATGTTTGTAATGTTTGGTATTTATAGAGTATATTTTAATAAACTGAAGTATTTGCATTGATATTTGTCTAAATAATTTTTTTAGAGTATATTTGCATTGATCTTATCTTATTTTCCAATGAATGGCATTAGTTCAACAAAAAAAAAACTAGTGAAAGGAGTTATTTCAATTGGAGTGTAAAATAAGAGGAGATAATTCTAGAGTTAATATGTGAGGCAATAAAAGAGAGAAATGGAAAAACACCTGATGGCAAGATTAAATCTAAAATATGGGCTAAAGTGATCAAGATGTACAATGAAAAAAGTGAACTGAACATTCAAAAAAAATATATAGAAAATAAAATGAAAACATGGAGAACAATGTATAAGGTATATACGAAAATAGGTCAGCAAAGTGGATTTGGAGGGACGTTGTGCATGGTTATGCAGAAGTCCCTCAGGAAGTGTGAAATTCATTTGTTGAGGTTAGAAATAGTTTTATTTTAAACTTTCTTGCATAACACATATGATTAAAATATTGATTATACTTTTATTTTTATAGCAACATCTTGAGTGTGCACCTTATGCTGGAAAGCCATGTTTAATATATGATCATCTTCAGATAATTTTCGAAAGCAACACAGCTACTGGATCTAGTAGTGTACATGTGAGTGACTTTTAAGGTTGTATAAATTTAAATGATGATCATGTAGACACATACAATTCATGTAGTTATGTTCCTATGATTGATGAACTTGAAGTGGAAGGTGCTTCCCCAACCATAGAAGCCAATGATTCATTGAAAAAGGGAAAGCGGCCTAGACCTCATGCAAAACAGCATGTCTTTAGTCAAAGTAGTTAAGAATGTTAGTACATCAATTGCTAAATTAGTTGATAATGAAAATGCAGATGTACAAGGAATGCTTAACGTTATGACTCGTATTGCAGATGCTGAAGAAAGGAAATTGAAAATGTTGAACAATAATAAATTTGAATATGCAACTTGCATGGATATTGTATTTTTACTTTCAGGTCTTAGTGAACAACAAATATTTACGACTATTTTTTTTGAGAATGAGGGAAAACGTTTTCAATTCTTGTATGTTCCTCAGGAGATGCGGATGAACTGGTTGAAATTTAATACAGTATAAGTAATGTGTTTATGAGTGTGTTTATTATGTGGTTGACTATTATTGCAGAGCTGTTTGTTATGTCTATAATGTGTGAAATTCTGTTATGTATTGTTCTGTATTAAATTTATGTTTCTATTGTTCAGGAAAGTAGTGTTATGTCATGAACATTATTAACTTATGTTATTAATTGTGTTATGTTGTTGTATATGATGTAGTGTTTTCTTTACTATTATGACTTATGATTCGTTGATAATGTTGTTCAGATTAAAATGGATGACAATGATAAACTTAAGTTGTTGAGAATGGTAATCCAAAGGCATACCATAAAGAAGTGAAGGATGCATAAGTTGTTAATGAATTGCGCACAGTTGTTAATATAGATAGCAAGTTTAGAATTAAATGTGTTTTCTAATGCTACAAAGAGAATTTATAGTAAAGAAGGTGCAAAATACGTGCAAAAGTTATTAGATATTTCAGATTCACAATAAGCATACAATTGCAGAAAGATTTATTGTATGAGTTAAAATGTGTTCTTTCAATTTTGCAATTTATTAAGACAAGAAAGGGTTGTGTTGGATGGAAAAAATATCAGTGTTAAAGAGAAACTTGCCATATTCCTGGTTATAGTGAGACAAAATCAAAGATATGGAGTATCAATAGAATGTTTTCATCGATCAAGGTAGACAATTAACACATATTTTAATGAAATATTAAATGCTATACTGAAATTGGGACATCTTCCTTTGGGTAAGCCAGCATCATCAACACTACATAGAATCCGTAATGATTCAAATGTGTATCAGTATTTTAAGGTAAGTATTTTATAAGTGTATTCAATTATTTACACATAATATATCTTATTAACACATTTTTCTGTAGAATTGCATTGAGGCTATTGATGGGACACATGTCAGGGCTACCATTTATGAAGAACAAAATGCAAGATATAGAAATAGAAAAGGTGAATTATCTCAGAATGTATTAGCAGTCTGTAATTTTGACATAGAAATTGTGTACGTTCTTAGTGGATGGGAAGGATCTGCTGTTAATGCACGGATTTTGCAAAATGCAATAAGTCGATCAAATGGTTTACAAGTTCCTTTAGGTACAAAATATATGACATAGTTAAATGCAAGTGAAGTCTAGTTAATTGTAACTATTATTTACTTCTTTTTTTGCAGAAAAATTTTATTTAGTTGATGCAAGATATCTAAATCGACCAGAATTTATTTGCCCATTTCGTAGAGTTAGATATCATTTGAGTGAATATGATGCAAATCATCTTCCTTGGAATGCAGTTGAAAATTTTAATTATAGACATTCACAATTACGATCAATAATTGAGCGAACTTTTGGCATACTAAAGCATATGTTTACTATTTTGCAGGGTTACATGTCATTCTCCTTTGAAACCCAAGCAAAAATTGTCTTAACATGTTGTTTATTACGTAACTTTATTTGTAGAGCAGATCAAACAAATTTACTTAAGGATCTTAAAGATGATATTGATGACATAGGAAGTAATGTTGATCCAGCTGGACATGAAGTTAATGAGCTTGAATGTTACAATGTTGAATCAAGTCAAACTATAAGGAAAGACATTGCAGATAAAATGTGTGAAGAGATAATAACAATGATGTAGGTAAATAGAAATATCTGATCTTCCTTAAAAATGATAATGACTTGGTTATTATTTCAGACATTATTCATTTAAATTTTTATTTATTTATTATAATAATATTATTTAAATTACATGAAATAATTATTATTTAATTTAATTTAATTCAATTCTAATATGTGCACAAATATAAACATTCATAATTCTATTCAATTCTAACATGTGTACAAATAACTTTACGTTGAAATTCATTTCATTTTAATTCAATTTCATCGTAGAAATAAAATCCCGTTATTTCATTTCCACGTACACAAACGAGCCCTAAATGTCAATTTACCATTAACTTTTGACTTTTTGATTAATAAACGAAAAATACCGTTCACTTAACATTAATCACTCTTTGTCACTTCAAAAGTTAATTTTAACGTCACGTAAACACGACGGAAAATATATAAGAATTCGAAAGAAACTTAATTCTACAGTAACTACCTTAGGCTTAACTTATTATTTTCAAAAAGTTCAATTACCGAAACAAAACTTAGTAATTTTTTATGATTTTACGTTTTTTTTTAAATTATTACTTTTGTATTAGCGAGTTTTTTAAGTTTTCGTAAAAAAATCTTGTAACCATGAAAATCTTAATTTGGTAGTTTTATAATTTTACGTTAATCTAAAAATAATAAAAATTATGTGATAATTTTGAATATTAAAGATCGTAACAAAAATAACGCGGACTGGCGTAGTGGCAGGCAGACGTGGGAAATTGCACCGCCGAACGTGCCGTTGCACTGATTCTTCGAAAAAAAATAAAAAATAGCGGTTTTTATTTTTTCAAATTAAAGTAGTATTGATAAAAATAAATCCCAAAAACATATCTGGGATAAAGTTTAACGAATTTCAAAGAGAATCATGGAAAGTGATTAAAAAAACCTAAATTTTATAAAGGATAAAACAGAGATAATAAGAGCTAATTCACCTCTAACTATCTAATTTAAAAATAGTTTTATCAATATAACTTTGAAGGCTGTTTTTGTTGTTCAAAAAATTTAGACAAGACAATAAATAAAAACCAGAACTGTGAAATCCCCGAGAGTATTCATAACTTTTGAAATTTAAATTTTTTTACAAATGCTGGAAAATCACGAAACTTTTTTCATAATTTCAGTTTCTTGATTTCCCGAATGACAGAAACTCTCCCTAAATCATTCTTACCTTTCAACTGAAGAGAGTGATAGAAAGTTTTTGAAAATGTAAAAATACTCAACCTTATTATTAAATGAGAAAATGAAAATTCGATCTTATTATAAAATTTGGCTGGGTAGAAACAATTGAATCTTCACAGGAACATCGTTACAAACTTCTCTGCTTTATGTTCTGATATTTTTAATATTGCTTATTTTTTGTTAGACCATTTTACTTGCTTTTAAACCACAATTGATGCTAATTCCTGATCTGACTCTTCTTCAAATGTTGGTGTTGTCTCCTGCAATATTTTGACGGCTCCAGCTCTTGAACCTGATGTGGTACATTGCTGGATTAACCTTTAAGATGAAATCTAATGAACACTCTTATTTTCGTTTGTCTATTGATGCTCTTGTACTTAACTTCTTGTTGATCTCAATCCATGATGTTGTATTTCTTTGTTATCTCTGCACTGATATGTAGTGCTTGTAGACATGAGTTTTATTTGCTCGGTAAATTCTAACTTTTAATAGTAATTTTATAAATAACGTTAGAGTTACATAATAAATTATAAAATAAAATTTTATATAAATAATAATAATATATAAAAATTTATATAAAATTAAAATTACAGTTATAATTGACCAAACAAACATGGTGTAAAAATACTTCAGCATTCGTTTTTTTTATATTCTTTGCTCGCACCAACCTGTTTCTCGTAGACGTTTTGAATTAAACAATTTTTACTCAATCTTACTTGTAGATATTACGAATTGCATAATTCTTACTCTTTGTAGATTTGAACATCACGAAAGTCTTACAAGAAACAACGTAAGATTTCGAACAAGCGCATAAAAAAAAAAAATGAAAAGAAAAAGCCGACGTGTAATCCAACAAAGTCGGAATTTAGAAGTCAAAGTTTGAAAGTCAAAATATATATATGTATATATATATATTTTTTAAAAAAAACACCATTTCAAATCCACCGATTTGGATATTTTTTGCTGTTTCTCTTTTTTAGGTTTGTTGTATTTGAAAAGTATTAGAAATGAAAGAAAATAATAAGTTAAAATTTTTATTTTTTTTATAATTTAAATGATTTGATTCTGATTTCTATTTTTTTTAGTAAAAGCCACCGTTAATTCCAAGAGCGTTTTGCCTTCGCTTACCAACTTGTTACTTGTTTTTAATGTTGATGTCAACTAATATTATTATTCTACAACTACAAGTGAAAATTTTTCTCAAGAAGAAAGCAAGAGGCAATGTGAAATTTGTAAACTTTGAGAAGAATCAATCTATCTATCTTTTTTTATTGTTTATATGCTAATTATTTTTGAAGCCTCTTTGCAAACAACCTTGAAGACATTTCTTTCTGTAATCTTCGTTATTTTCTTACCACACCTTTTAATTACTTCAATTTTATCATTCCTATCTTTGCAATCAGAAGGAGCTTGTATTTTTAAAAATGGTAAAAAATGATAAAAAAATAGTAAAAAAATTGATTTATTATTTTTTACTATTTTATATTATATTTATTATTTTTGAAAGTACAAATCTGTATAATTTTTACCCTTTAATTCCTTTCATTTTTCCTTTAACTACTTTTTAGATAGAATTTCTTGCACCTAATGACGAATCTAAGATATCTGAAATTGAAGTGTTCTGCGCCTCATCAATCATTTCCAGCATTGATGTGATTAATAATAATTAGCCGGTGTTTGACAATCTTGGCTTGTTGTTGATCGTCCACGCTAAACTTCTCTCTCTTTTAACCTTTTCTTTTTTTAACTATTAAACTGTATATTATATACCATCTTTTGTTGACTTCACGATTACGTTTTATTATTAATTAACTACTTAATTACCCGTAAAAAAAAGAAAGCAAGCCGGAAAAAACAAAAAGGGTGCCGTCTCACCAATTTATTTGTTCTTTTATGGCGAAGTCAACGTTCCCGAAAGAGACGTTGGTTGATATTTTCTATTGATTTGACTTTTTTTATGATGCCAATGTGTTTACGTAATTAGATAATTTCATCGGTAAAGTTTTAAATTTGAGATTATAAATATTAATAAAAAACATTTTAAAGATAGAATTTTAGTGATTTTATAATATGAATGTTATGTATATTGCCTTATTTTAGCGGGAGA
This sequence comes from Amphibolis antarctica, assembly GCA_024699675.1. Classification (NCBI taxonomy): domain Eukaryota; kingdom Viridiplantae; phylum Streptophyta; class Magnoliopsida; order Alismatales; family Cymodoceaceae; genus Amphibolis; species Amphibolis antarctica. The sequence continues at coordinate 24,027 of JAMKPZ010004481.1, forward strand.
TTCCATTATCTGAGTATATTTCAAGAATAAAAATGATTAATAAAGATTAAAAAATCAATATATCTCATTCAGTCAACAAATAAATAAATAGATCGTATGAGTATTTTTAAAAAATGATTACTTATAAGATAATTTTACTATATGAATTTTGAATTCAAGATTATAAATTTAACAAGAAATTCTTTGACGTTTAAGATATTATTTTAACGGCGATAAGTCTTATGAGTTAATTAATCTTCAGGTATCGATGCTTCTTCTAGCTTGGCTTCTTGCATATCCCAGAATTACAGAGGAGGAGGAAAAGAGTTCTCCGGCGAGCCACCACCGATGAACCAGAGGGACGCAGCTCTGCACTTCACTTTCTTCTTGCTCTGGTATCACCACACGTCGGCACAGCCCATGGGTTCGACGGACACTTCGCAGCAGCAGCAGGGAGTCGTCCTCTCCTTCAAGCCGACCATAGCTGTCGTGTTTGGGATCTTCTCGGTCATGTTCTCGCTCACCCTGGTCGTCCTCACGTGCGCCAAGTTCTGCCGCCGGACGGACGGTCTCCGGCGGAACACCCACTTCACCGACAACCGGTTCTCCGGCCTCGACAAGGCAACCATCGAGGCGCTCCCTTTCTTCAAGTTCTCATATCTCAAGGGCACCAGGGACGGCCTGGAGTGCGCCGTATGCCTGTCGAGGTTCGAAGACTCGGAGGTGCTCCGTCTTCTCCCCAAGTGCAAGCACGCCTTCCACATCGCCTGCATCGATCGGTGGCTGGAGAGGCACTCCACCTGCCCGCTTTGCCGGTGCAAGGTTGAGATAGAGGACATCACCTTCTTCAAGTACTCCA
>JAMKPZ010004484.1:0-13550 GCA_024699675.1 Amphibolis antarctica
CTAACTGCTCTTGCCGTACCTCTCTCTCAACATGAGAGGCTATCTTCTCCTTAAGGAAGGTTGGCACTACGATACCAGCCTCCCTACTCTGTTTCAAACAATCAACGGTATCTTCCCTTACCATTTTCAATTCCTATTCTTTGATTGCGGCTTTAATCTTGCGCCATCCCTCAATATGCCACATTTCTGCATTCATTATGAACTTCTTGAAGTTCAACATCTTAATCTGCTCATAGTTTGAGGCTGGAGTAGAGGGAGGCATGGTGGAGGTGGAAGCCATGATGTATCATGGGAGGAGGAGAGTATTGTGAACGTAGGTCATGAGAAAAAGTGTTAATGCACGAGAGGGCCTTAATGATTTTTATAAGGATAATCGGATAATCGGATAATCAGACGGTCGGATGGTAAGAATTGTAAGTATTTAACAGTTTTTGAGTTTACCCACGTGGTAGTCTAAGCGTAAACACCTTTACCCTTGAACTTAGTCTGAGGGTAAACTACAGTAGACAGGATCTTCAAAAATTTTATTATGCAATCATTTCCAATCATATTAATACTCTTACATTATGCATTTACTTCATGATTATTAGATATGTCGAGTTGAGCTTAAGTGCTAATTTAATGAAGTGTTTGGATTTAATGAATTTTAGTGAGCGATGGAAATCCCTGTAGACATCTTGTGCGAGATATTAAGCTATTTGCCAGTGAGAGAAATTTGTAAACTAAGTTGTGTTAGCAAAAGTGTCAAAGCATTTATTTTAGAGCATTACTTTTGTTCCTGCCAAGCATACAAAATGAGGAATACAATCAGTGGAGTGATTTGGTATGATGCGCGTTCAAGAAGAATTACTAGGAAAACCCTATTATACTAAGAGAGAATCTCCAGACTATCGACCGTTTGTACCGGCTGGTTCCCTGAACTATTCACCCAAAATGGGTTTTCGGGGACCTGGCTACTGGCCGTTTGTGCCAGCTGGTTCCCCGAACTATTCACCCAAAATGGGTTTTCGGGGACCCGGCTACCGGCTATTTGTGCCGGCTTGCCGACGGTAGGCTGGCTGGTTCCCCGAACCATCTGTGCCAATGGGGTGAATGCCGGAGGTGTCATCCCGAAAATCTTTCCAGGGCATCGGGAGGGTAGACTTACGCCTCTCAGAAAACAGGAACCGTCGGGTTGTACCTCTCGTGCACCCAGACGGCCACCGCCGGCAAGGATGCATGCCAGAGGCGTCATCCCAGAAATCATTCCGAGGGATTGGGAGGGTAAACTTATGCCTCCCGGAAAATGGAAACCGTCGGGTTGTATCTCTCGTACACCCAGACGGCCGCCGCCGGCAAGGATGCATGCTGGAGGCGTCATCCCAGAAATCTTTCCGGGGTATTGGGAGGGTAGACTTACGCCTCCTGGAAAACGGTGATCGGATAATAAATAAAAAGCGTAAAACCTGTTGGGAAACTCAGAGTTTCCACGTAAAATAAAACTGACGAGAGGGTCGCGACCGAACCGAAATCAACCGTGCCAGGTGGATTTACCTGGCCAGGAGGACGGCCACCGGTACCTCCAAACGTATTTCTGAAGGAATGATACCCGAGTTCGTCCTCCGACCTTTCCCTTGCATGGGGAAGGCGTTACGTGGTCGGGGCTCGAAAAATACATTGTGAAAACATATGTAAAATGTCGAGGATGGAGGGACTTACCTATAGGGAGTTGTCGGTGGGGGGTCGAAAGCTCTCACTCTGGTGTGGTTGTGAGGCGTCGGGGCTCCGAGCGTCTCTCCTTCTTCAGAACTTCTCAGCCGGCGTTTCCTCCGAGGGCCGAAAGTGTGCCGAGCGTCTCCCGCGTCCGTACGATGGTTTCTTCGAGAGGTGGAAGCTTGGGTTTTTGGGAGGGGGTAGCCCTTCTTTTATAAGGGGTCACCTTCCTTCTTTGGGGGGACCCGAAGATGGAAGGTGGTGTTTGTCTCGGTTTGATTACGCTGACCGTGTAATTGACTGATTGCGAGATTTAAGTGATTAAATCTCGTCGTATTTCCCTGATTGATTTGCCTTACCTTTCCGGGTAGTTACCCGGTAGCTGCTACGTGGCAGGCGGATGCCGGTTAGTTCTATCCGGCTACCTCACGAAAGGGGAACATGTTGGCCAAAATGGGTTTTTCGAGGAGCCGGCTGCTTCCCCCACCCATTTGCGCCAATGGGGGTTCGGGGGAGCCGGCGACCAGTTCCTTGAACCGGCCTACCGGCGGCTACCCTGCTGCTTCCCCCACCCATTTGCGCCCATGGGGGTTCGGGGGAGCCGGTGACCGGTTCCATGAATCGGCCTGCCGGCGGCTAGCCGGCTGCTTCCCCCACCCATTTGCGCCAATGGGGGTTGTGGGGAACCGACAACCGGTTCCTTGAACCGGCCTGCCGGCGGCCAGTCGGCTTCTTTCCCCACTCGTTTGCGCCAGTGGGGGTTGTGGGGAGTCGGCGACCGGTTCCTTGAACCGGCCTGCCGGCGGCTAGCCGGCTGCTTCCCCGGCTCTTTTGTTCAAGCATGGGGGTCAACAGGTAAAAACGTGAATATAGACGTGGTAGCCACCGCTACGGACGTTTGGCTGAAAAGCCAGAGGTCTGGTGGGTCTGCCCATCTGCCTACCGGACATTTGGGTCTAGGGTCGGATGTTCACCCGGTATGCTGCCTCCACTTCTGAGTGCAGAGATTTCTACACCCAGTCCCGAAAGATAGGAGAGGCGGACACCTTCATGGAGATGGTCGTCTGCAAGTGGAGACAACACGTCTGACGGTGGCTCAGCGTTTCAAAGAAAAGGAACAGAGAAACTCGACGATATGCTCCTAAAAGAACATAAGAAAACATGGGTTTCCATATGAAAACCCGACAAACGAATCGTGTACCGGGTCGATTTACCCGATGGGGAGGGAGGTTGCCAATACCTTCGGAAGTGTATCTGAAGGAATGAGACCCAAGCATATCCTCTGACCTTTCCCTTTGCATGGGGAAGGTCCAGTACGGTCAGGGTTTGAACAAAAGTGGCTAAATAAGAAGCACGACGACAAGTGATAAGTGGCTTACCTGCAAAGAGATGTCGGTGATGGTTGAAAGTCCTTGCTCTGGTATGGGAACAAGACGTCGATGCTCTGAGCAGCTCTCCTCTAAAATCACTCCTCTAGAACGTTGAAAAAAAAAACCCTCCTCTCTGCATGGAACGGAGGGCCCTTTATATAGGGAATTACCTTCCATTTTGGGTGATCCCGGGATGGAAACCCCGTGTACATTTTGGTTTAAGCCCGTGATCTGCATGATTGATTGATTGCAAGATTTAAGTAATTAAATCTCACCATATCTTTCCATTCGATTTAAATTATTTACCTAGGCGTTTAGTCGGCAGCCATGGCAGGTTGGTCGGCTACTGAGTAAGGGAGATCGGCATGCGCTAGGAACATAGCTAGTGGTTCGAGGGAATAGGCCGTGGCGGATAGCCAGGATTGGGCTTTGGCCATGTACTTTGCGGCCATGTACTTTACCCTGGAAATCAAACTGAGCTTTTCCTACGGCCATCATAACCTTACAGCATTTACCTTGCCCCCCCATCTGGAAAATGGTACTTCTACCCTTGGATGCCTTGTATTAGCAGAAGTTTCGTGTGGTTGGCTGTTTTCTCTCCTTTGGCAGCTACGGGCATGTTAACGGGTATCTGCATGTTGGCTGCCGGCTAATCGTGAGCCGGCAGCCATGTTTTTTTGCATGGTCCTTTGTTCAGAGCGAAAGGGGACCTTCACACCCGAGGAAGAGTTGGGAACCAACCACCAGGGTATTTTACCAACATGTCGGTGGGTGGCTGGCTAATTTACCTGATAGCCTGATTGGTGTTGAACACGAGCGTCAACACTAGTGAAGTGGAACTTCACTAGGGAGGAATTTGGGGGAACCGGTTGTCGAGGTGATATACCGGGTGCCGGTGGGTGGCCGGATGATTTACCCGGCACCTAATAAGTGTTAAGCATGGGGGTCAATAGTAAATTAGTGAGACGAGTCAATCAGCCAGTAACTGCTTATGAGACATGGTAGCCCATAGAAAGCTGGCACCTCACCCGCATCCAAAATCAGGACGCTAATCGTTCTTCACCAGAACGAAGGAGGTATTGCCGCACACCACCCAGCTCAGGCAGTTGGCCACCGATACAGTGACCCAACTAAAACGCCGCGTCACACAAAGGTAAGACTGACTGATGAAGGGGAACAGCGTGTTGTCCGGTCCCATCAACCGGCGGCCGCCACAACGACCCTACTTATGCCAGTAGCTGACAACCTTGCCGTGTCGCGACTACCCTCTCTGTCTCACTCCTTCACACTTAGTATCGTGCACATATCATTCACACATTCATAAATGCATCGTACACAAGGAAATCATTTTTTTAAAAAAAAATGGGATTACATTATGAATAAAAATTTTGCTATTACAGAAAAAAAAAGTGCAGGGGTACAATGGGTGAGTCGACATCACTGTCCCTCTGACGCTCGGCTCTCCAACGCTCGGCCCTCCAGTGCTACCAATCAACCTCTCGAGCCTCCATCTGCTCCAGCAGCCTGACTAGCCGGTCCTCGCAGGTCATCACTCGCAGGAGAACATCGTCATGAGCACTTAGCCGGTCCATTACCGTCCGTAGGCATTCACCCATGGAGGTTAGGAGTGTCTTTGTACCATCTCTTTCATTTGGCTATCACCCAAGAACTATTAGATATTGGATAAATTATGTCATTGTCTAACAATTTCAAAATTTCCTTTTTAACAACCACTTTGATATTTGGATTTAATCTTCTCTGTGGTTGCCTAACAGGTTTAATTTCAGATTCTAGATTAATCCTATGTTGGCAAATAGTTAAACTTATACCTTTTATGTCTACCATCCTATTGCTCCCTTATGCTTTCTCAACACTTTTAAAAGATTTTCTATTTGTATTGTTGTTAAATCAGAAGCAATAATGACTGGTAGATTCTCATTGTTCACCAAAAATGCATATTTTAAATTTTCTGGAAGTGGTTTCAGATCAAGCACCGGGTATTCTAAAGTTAATGATTCATTATCTTTTTCAAATTGTTCTTTGTTTTCATCCATATTCTCAGTTTGCTCAGATATTTCCTCTTTCAACATTTCTTCATTTGATATTACACATTTTTCAACATGATCTAATTCCTCTACATTTAAGTCCTCATCTATTTTAAAAGTTTTGATTAGATTAACCTTAAAATGTTTAAATTGAAGCACTTTAAAATTCTTTTTCTCCCCACTGAAAATATTTAGTTCTAATTTTTGATCACCCAAAGCTAATTCCATCCAACCATTTCTACAACTTATGCAAGCATCAGCTATAGCTAAAAATGGTCTTCCCAAAATTATTATAGCTTGATCTTGAGTTATACTTGAAGCTTTTGTTTCCATTACAGTAAAATCAACAGGGTAGACAAACTCCATGACCCTTACCAAAATGTTTTCCACTTTTCCTAAAGGTATTCTTATGGATTTATCTGCTAGCTGAATCACTATTCTCGTAGGTTTGATATTATCCAATTTTAACTTCTCATAGATAGAATTAGGCATGACATTAATTCCAACTCCTAAGTCTATTAACACTGTATTAAAATAACAATCCCCTATATAGCAAGAAATAACAAGAGTTCCTGGATCATTTAATTTTTCAGGTATAGGATTAATTAACATGAAGCTTACCTCTTTAGCTAAAAATGCATTTTAAAAGATTTTCTTCCTTCTATTCTTGGTACAAAGAGTTTTAAGATATTTGGCATAAGAAGGAACTTGTCTAATAATTTCCAATAATGGTATATTGACATTAACTTGTTCAAATATTTTTCTGATTTATTCCATTTCTTGATCCTTAACATTTCTCATCCTATGTGGGAATGGAAAGTGATTTTCGTTTGTTAACTTATCTTCATTTATAACATCTTTCTTTTCGATTTCATTACTTTTTTCAGATTCTTTACTATTTTGAGATTCTGTATTATCCTCTAACTCAGCATCAACCTTGTCTTCTGGACTAGATTTTTCTTTAATTTCCTCTTTCTTTGTAAAATTGTCTTTAATTTGTTCTTCTTTATCATCCTCTTTTGAACCTTCATAAGTGACACTAGATCTTAATATTACATTGTTCGGACTCAAAAGTGTACATTTTATTAATATTAATTCATGTGTTTTAATGAGTTTTATATGCATTCTGTAGTGAATTATGATGATTATAAGGTTAACTATACTTTTGAGTAGTATGCACGATTATTCACATTAATGACACATGAATTACGTTTTGAGTCGTTAATTATGTTTATGTTTATTACCTATTAAGAAAGGAATGAATGATTGACATTTAACTCTTTAGGTTGCTAATAGAACAATTAATATACAAAGAAAAACTCATGATTTATGCTTAAATGAAAGTTCGAAGATTAAGCTGTTTACCCATAGACTTATCCATGGGTTATCCTATTTACCCTCGGACCATTCTGCGAGCGTTAAGGGTTTACCCTTGAACTTACGCGAGAGTAAATACCCTTGAACCTGTACCTTGTTTGTTCTGTGCAATGAATTTCATTGATATTAAAGTAATTGCAATTACAGTTAAGATCTAAATGTTATGAATTATGTCTCTTGTAATATGATACACTTCACAAAAGGTATTTCTTAATTATTTGCAAGGAAATTTGATAAGTAATTGCAGGAATTACATAACAGAGCAGAATTATATATTAATTCAGTTGCAGCTCCACCATGAGAAACGTGGACGGACAAGCTAAAGTAGTGGATTGCATGGGATGATCTCACATGTCCGGATGTGCACCATGCCCTTGTTAACTGTCAGCTCATGAACTGCCAATCCTCCCATCTAGAAAATAGTCATGTAGCCTTGAAACTAAGCCACCATTTACAGAGCATTTTCCATCTTCTCCATCTTCCAACCTCCACCCACTCATCTCTTCTGAGAGGAGATTGATGACCTCCTCTTCTCCAACCATTTGCATAGTGTATTTGTTGTTCTTTTCTCAACTTGAGTGTATCCTTGTAGGAGAGATTCTCGACGTCGGCTGCTTCCTCCTCTGTTCCTTGGTGTAATTGCGGATTGACGCCCCAAAATCTCGAAGGCCTGCCAGATTGACGACTTGGTGGACGGAAGTAAAGACAAAGAGAAGTTCCCAGCCTAAGCAAGTTTCAAAGGGAGGAATTACAATGAAGCATTAGGTGTTCTTTCCATTTTTATTTTCTTTATTTTACTTTATGTTTTTACAACTACACTTAAATCTACAATCACACACTTTATCAACTTAGTTACGATAATTAGAATATGTTTTTATATTTGCTGTAATGTTGAATATTGCAGTCTTACTTTTACAAGTTGTTTGTATTGTATTGTGTTTCTTGCATTGTATCGTGTGTTGTGTTTTGAAATATATAAAAAGACCAAAAATATAATCATTCAACTCTTAGAAGTTTTAGACAATTTGAATCGTACTATTTTTACATCTGAAACTCACAATTATCGTACAACCCTTGGGTAAGTTCAAGGGCAAAGATGTTTACCCACGAGCTACCTTGAGGGTTAAGTGCTTCTTCTATGTAGAACGTTAAATTTTATGCAAATTGAAGTGTATAATGTTAAAGCTTAAGAAGAATTAAATATTTGGAAGTAAAATCCTCTGGAAAGTGTAACACAATCGGTATTTAAATACCATCCTAGCGGTTAATTGGAACAAGGCAACCGTGACATTGCTTATTGAATGGTTTGCTATTTGAATTAAGACCTTTGATGGTTGTAATCCATTAAGTCCTAGGTCTACATAAACACTTGATGCCATAACATTGACTTTGACTCCCAAATCTATTAAGGCCTTATCAAAATGAGTATTTCATATTGTGCAAGAGATGATAGGTGTACCAAGGTCACTATACTTTTTAGGTAATGCATCAGAAAAATAAGAACTAACAGTTTCAACCAAATAAACCTTTTTGGGAAGCTTCCTAGCTCTCTTTCTAGTACAAAGTTCTCTCAAGAATTTAGTATAAGATGGGATCTGTTGGATAACATCTAACAAAAGGATATTAATTCTAACTTGTTCAAAAGTTTCTCTAAGTTTATTTATTTGGGTATCATCTTGTTGCACTCTAAGCTTATGGGGAAAAGGGGTAGGTTGATCAGTTACAGAATTCCCTACATCTTACATTAAACTTTTACCCTTATCATTTCCCATAGGTACCCTATTACTAAATGCTATTGTTAATTTAGGATTTGAATTTGATTCAGCTAATGGAGGGTCAACAAGGGAGCGATTTGAGTTAATTCTTTCAGATATTACCACTTCTCTCCCTAATCTTAGAGCTATAAAAACATCATTTTCTAAATTGACAAGTTTAGACTAAGTCCAACTATAATTTCTCCATTGATGCATTCACTTCATCAATGGCTCTAGCCAAATCAGATTTTGGCTCTAATACAAAATTATCCTCAGAAATTCCTACATTATTCATGTAGTTCATACCAAAATTTTCATGCAATTCACTTGAAAAATCATTAATTGCATCAGAATCATGAACATAGATGGATGTGCTAGAATTATGAACAAAATGAACACCTATGTCATTATTCAGCATATAGAATGGGCATTCAACTTCAACATGATTGTTTAACTTGCATTTAGCACATGTAGGTGTAAAATCACAGCTTAAATCATCAGTTAATGCATGCTTTCCATCCATATTTAAATTCAAGACACTAAATAGAATTAGTTTAAATGGGCTAACCAAATTATTATAAGGAACTTAAGCCCTTAAGCAATATGTTTCAAATCTGCACATTTTGAAAAATGAAGTATGGTCATGCACACTAAGTTTCAAGTTCTTTACATAAAAATTAAAGAATGTTGATGGTACATTTAATCACAAATCATACATTCAAGCATCCTATAATTTATAGAACTGATTACAAAGAATAAAATCTGTTCCAGCAAAAAGAATTTGATCCGCACACAGCAGATTTTGCATTTTCAGCAGTCAAAACTTTTTTATTTGCTACATGATTCTACCCTATATGCTTACTTTAGACTTAAATTTAAACTAGTCATACAATTTGTATATGATATGGATATTAAAATGTAACAAGGAACATGAACATGTTGAATGGCCAGTCAACACCTCCACAGATCCTTCCATAATAAAGTAGAAATAGTAAAGAAGACTATATAAAAAGATGATTAAACTGTACATGGAAACAAAGAGTGTAAATCATTTGATAAATCATTTAAGCACCAACACTCCCTCGGCAATGGTGCCAAAAAATTGTAAGCATTAAGTGTGTTTAGAATAAAACTACAAAGCTTAAATTTTAATATTTATAACTGCAAGCACATAGTGCCCATTATAATAAGCATATGCAAGTACAAGTTGAATCTATAAGGAGTTTGTCTAAAGAAATCATCAAAATCAATCACAACTTTGTAAAACAATCATTAAGAAAATTGAAAGAAATGCTATAATAATTCCTAAATATATCAATCAAGGAAAGAAAAATAAACTTTACAGAAAATGTATAGATTTACACTGGACAGGAAAATTCAGATAATCGAAATTTACATTTTGGATAATTGAATTTCTCAGTTGCCAACTCTAAACTTCCTTCCGCTGAGATTTTCGTTTATCCGAAATTTACATTTCAGTTAACTGAATTTCTCAGTTGACAAATCGAGAATTCCTTCCATTTATAGAGACTTTCATTTATCCGAAACCTACATTTTGGTTAATTAAATTTCTTAGTTTAGGGAAAATAAAGAATAGTCATTTATATACAAAAGAAAATCAAAATAAACATGAAATATAAGTCTCTAGCATTTAGATATTTACATAGTACCAAAACTATTATTTTTGCATAAATATGTGTATATATATTATATACATACATATACAAATATACAGCTATAACTTAAATCTACTGCACCCAATACACGAGCTAAACCTTCTGGTAAGGCAAGAAGGTTTGTGCTAAACGTACCATAGAGGGGTTTGCACCAAACATACCACAAAGGGCATAAGGTTTGCGACAAACATTCCGTAGTGTAGTTAGATGCTAAAGAATAATATAATAATTACATAAATATAAAATAATGTAATATTAGTTACAATATTAAATAAACTACACAAGGAAAGAAAAGTTTGGTTAAACCTTCTATAAGGTTAAAGGTTCAGACAACGGAGTCCGTTGTCTAAAGGCTCAAACAGTAAAGTAAGTTTGTTGTCTAACCAAAAATTAATAAAATAATAGAAAAATAATGAACAACTAGGTCAGGCAACGAACTAACTCTATTGCTTGAAGGCTTAGACAACAGACTCCATTGTCTAAAGGCTTAGACCATGGAGTTAGTTCACTATCCAACCAACAAAAATAAAGAATGAACTACAGAAATATCAACTCATCTTCTTCCTTAACTTCACTTGACCTTTGTGTGTATATCCAAAGACATCAAACACTTATTAACATGTCATCTAGCTAAATCATCAGGAGAAGAGTAAAGAATCTCATTCGAAAGGAGTATTTATAATAAATACGATATTTATACAAAAAATATCACGTTAAACAACATCTTACTGGCTAGCTTCAAACCTAACGAAAATAGAGATAAAAGAACCCAAAACTGTAGCTGTATAGAACCACAAAAATAACAAACCAAAGAACATAAATCCAAAGATATTCACATGGAAAACAAAATAAAAACACAGCCATCCACAAACATACAAATATACAACGAAAATACCAATTTTCATTCATAAAAATAGTTGAGAACAACCACATATTTAGGGAAATAAAATTATGCTAAAGTTAGTGACACACAAAATGCAAATGCAAACACACAAAGTCTTGTACAAGGATGTAAACACCTATAAGCAATTGTATAAGGGTCACTCCTCTTGTTCCTATTGTACCTTGAAGCTTTTCACCTCTTTGTAGCAGTTGCACCCTTCTTTGATTAAGCCTTCCAAGCTTTGCTACCTTGCAGTGGCTATCACCTCACCACAATGCTCACTAGTAGGAGGAATCTTCAAAGGCCGTCGGTGAAATCAATGAAGGCACTCGTAGATAGAGTCTTTAACACCCATGTCTCAAAGGAACTAGCTGCTCCCTTAAACCTTCCAGTTATGATGTTGTAGTTGTTCCTACCTGAAGTACCCCTTATGGATGTCCACCTTCAGGTTCCAAGCACAACCCACAACACCAATCGGAGGAAGGAAGATGAAGGTTGAACCTCCTCAACCGAGCCCTCTTACAAGAGAATAGTGGAAGAACAAATGCTAAATGCACGAACAAGAAAAAGGACCCCTTCTTTGTTGCATTGGGACTTCAATATAAAGAGCTTCTTCAACAAAAAAAGGTGAGAGAGGGTTGACAGCTCCTTCAATGTTGCATGATAGCTATTAAAGATGAAAATGACAGTCGATGGTTTGCTTCCCAAAATAAAGTTTACAGTGCCTCCCTACTTCGTTGTTTAAAGGTTCAGACAATGGACTAGGTTCATTGAGCCTAAACATGATGAGACTCTATCTAGTTCAAAAATTTGCAATGTCTTTGTCATTTGTTAAATAATATATCTTCAGTGTATGCATATATCAAAATATTTTTAAGACATTACAAAGGTATATTTTTCAATTGTTGCCCTCTTAAAAGTGAGTTCTAACAAACTTTGATATTTGCATCCTATAAACATGAATAATACCTAGCATATGAGTTGTTTAATTATCGATTTTTACACATGAGGCTTAACTAGTGCATTTAACAACAATTTAGACCATAGAAATATGCATGCTCCATAAATAAGATTGTCATGTAATTCCACTTAAAAACATATAAAATGTATTAATTAAAATCATAATATGCATGCCATAACATATGTAAAAGTGCACATAATGACCTTTTACAGTGCATCAAACTCACAGAAGTATTCTGCCACTGTACCCTATTATCGGAGCTTGTACAACTCCCCTTCATAGTTCTACAGCAGGTCCTCTCTGAACCGCACTATTAGGTTATCCGCCAACTATCCCCAATTTAGTGAAGTGCTACCCTCGTACCCTTTGAGCCACTTTGCTACTATGCCCTGCAAGTAGATGACAGTGATCGTCACCAACTCATTCAGGTCCATCTGGTGATACATGAGTATGCGTGCTGTTGTGCAACACCATTCCTTTAGATCCCCCATGTTGTCGAAAATCGAGAATTCCAATTGGACGTTTGATGGTTGTCACCCATTCGAGCCCCCCTGTGACTTGCCATTAGTACGTCCTTCTGACTACTATTCACCTCCTGTGGACGAGCCTTCCCCTTTTTGATTCATAGATTCCAGTCTCTTCTCCATGTCACCCATCCATGTGTCCATCTTTCCCAACTTGGCTTCAATGTTCTTGAGCATCTCCACTAGTTGCACATCTTCCATGGTTGAGTCACCGATCTGAGGGTTAGGAAGCTCTGATAACAAATTGTTAGAGTTCTTCCTACAATGAGAGGATTGTATGGAATACCCATGTAGAGATGGTGGAGCTATGGTGGAATGAAGATATGGTCCACTTTCGAGAGGTGGCCACTCTCCCAGTTCAACAACAACTCACTGTTCAAATGCCCCCAAACCCTATGGTCCAAAATGCTTAAATAGTCTAGCACAACCCAATACCCAATTATAGACCCGATTAATAGAAGAAACTACTAAAGTACATAACACAACCTAGAGAAGACAAAAAGAATAGATGAATGTAAGGAGAAAAAAGAATCATTGTATTGGTCTATTTTGGGTAGTGTACAAAATGTATATTTACAGAAAATGCTTGTATCATAGAAAAAGAAAATGTAAGAAATTTTTTTCAAATTTTTAGCTATTTGTGTTGGACAAGAATGTTGGAAATTTTTTTCAAAATTTCCATTAGTATATATATATATTTCTTGACATTTCTCACCCTTGAGATTGGAAAAATCATTGACTTCTTGGAAATATCTCTTCTTCCTTGACTTTGTGAGACTCTCTACTATTGTACTAAATAGTAGTACAAAATATCTTTCAATGTAGTCTTGACCATTTTCCTTTTTCCTAATGTCGTTTAAAGTATCATTGATTGTAAGTTATATCTTCTGCAATTGGCATCCTTTCTCCCTTTGTCTTGACATTCCTTTTTTCAATGCCACTTCTCTCCTTCTCTTGACTACTTTTCACTTTCATGTTTCCTCTTGTCCCAACATCCCTTGTCCACTTTTCTCTTTTATGTTTTTCCTTTCAATTGACATTGTAGATTCCCTTTTTCCCAATTTACCTTCTATGTCTTCTCTCAATATCAATTCTCCTGACCTCTTCTTCCTTTTGTATTTTTATTTTCTCTCAACTATAGATTTTCTCTTCTCTTAATGTCTCTTTTATGTTGACAACCTATATTAAAGAAAAGCATTGATGAAGAAGAAGAAGAAGAAGAAGAAGAAGAAGAAGAAGAAGAAGAAGAAGAAGAAGAAGAAGAAGAA
>JAMKPZ010004486.1:0-10285 GCA_024699675.1 Amphibolis antarctica
GTGACCAACTCGTCACTTCTTCTTCTGGGGTTTACTCGGCTTCTACCTTCAAACCAACCGGCCGCCAGCACTTCCACTAGGAAACCCGTTATCTCCTCCAGAAGACCTGCACCTCGGGTCAGAACTAGGGGCATTCTGCCACTCCGTCCCATTTTGTACACTCAGCTGTCACCAAGGACGAGACTCAATGGGCTAGCTCCCCATGGTCATGAAAGATCAACTTGATCGGGGATGATAGCGGTGGCCGCCTTCAAACCAACCGGCTGTCGACTTCTTGGACCGGCTCCCCCAAGGCCATGAAGGATGAACTCAACCAGGGATCAATGCAGCTGCTGCCTTCAGACAGGCTGGCTGCCGACCCCTCGAACCGGCTCCCCATGGCCCTGAACAACCAACTTTTCCTTCTAGGGGGGGGGGGGTTTACTTAGCTTCCGCGTACTACCCAACTGGCCATCGGCACTTCCACTAGGAAATCCGCAGCTCCTCCAGAAGACCTACACCTTGGGGCAGAGCTAGGGGCATTCTGCCCCTCGGTCTCGTTTCGCCGATGGTAAGACTCAACAGGCCAGATCCTCACAAGCTGACCAGCTCCCCACGGCTGTACGTAGCAAGCACGTTGCGTACGCGACCGAGGCTCATCATGGCCGCTGCCTTCAGATAGGCCGGCCACCGGTGTCTCAAACCAACACCCCGCCAGCTGACTGAGAGGCCAACTCCCCATGGCTGTATGTGGCAAGCACGTCATGTATGCGACCGGGGCTTGTCATGGCTGTTGCCTTTAGACAGGCCGGCCACTGGTGCCTTAGACCAACACCCTGCCAGCTGACTAAGAGGCCAGCTCCACATACATGACAAGCATGTCACGTACCCGACCAGGGTTCATCACGGCCGCCGCTTTCAGATAGGCCAGCCACCGGTGTCTCAAACCGACACCCCGCTAGCTGACCAAGAGGCCAGCTCCTCGTGGCTGTATGTGACAAGCACGTCATGTACCCAACCAGGGCTTATCATGGTCGCCGCCTTTAGACAGGCCAGCCACCGGTGTCTCAGACCGACACCTTGCCAGTTGACCGAGAGGCTAGCTCCCCATGGCCATACGTGACAAGCGCGTCACGTACCCGACCGGGGCTCATCACGGCTGCCACCTTCAGACAGGCCGGCCACCGGTGTCTTAGACCGACAACCTACAAGCCAATTGAGAGGCCAGCTCCTTGTGGCTGTACGTGACAAGCATGTTGTGTACACGACTGGGGCTCATCATGGCCGTCGCCTTTAGATAGGCCGGCCACCGGTGTCTCAAACCGACACCCCGCCAACTGACCGAGAGGCCAGCTCCCCGTGGCTGTATGTGACAAGCACGTCATGTACCCAACCGGGGCTTATCATGGCCGCTGCCTTCAGACAGGTTGGCCACCGGTGTCTCAGACCGACACCCTGCTAGCTGACTGAGTGGCCAGCTCCTCGTGGTTGTACATGACAAGCACGTCGCGTACGTGACCGGGGCTCATCATGGCCGCCGCCTTCAGACAGGCCGGCTATCGGTGTCTCAGATCGACACCTCGCTAGCTGACTAAGAGGCTAGCTCCCCATGACTGTACGTGACAAGCACGTCATGTACCCAACCGGGGCTTATCATGGCCGCCGCCTTCAGACAGGCCGGCCACCGATGTCTCAGACCGACACCCTACCAGCTAACCGAGAGGTGAACTCCCCGTGGCCGTACGTGACAAGCACGTCACATACTCGATCGGGGCTCATCACGGCCGCTACCTTCAGACAGGCCAGCCACCGGTGTCTCAGACCGACACCCTGCCAGCTGACCGAGAGGCCAGCTCCCCGTGGCTGAACGTGACAAGCACGTCATGTACCCAACTGGGGCTCATCACGGCCGCCGCCTTCAAACAAGCCGGCGATCGACATCTCCGTCTGACTCTCCACTGACTGATCGAGAGGTCAGGTCCGGATAGGTACGCTCCTTTCCTCGGTGAATTCCCTCTTATGACTCACACGTCACACGATGTACGCATGATGCACACATGATAAGCAGGTCCCACTCTTTAGTCATCCTGCCTCATCCATATTGGAAAGGAAGAGGGTCGATAGAGCTAGCCAAAATCTTCATCCCAAATGTTCGTATGTGTTCCGGGTCACAATCCATCGGAACATGCCCGCGTCCCCCTCAGTCTCAAAACCACGAAACAACCAGCTCACCATTCACCAGAAGAAACACCCGAAAGCTGGAAAATGACCTGGCCGTCATCTACAACCTGTTGCTCAATACTTACACACTCCACCGTCCAACCGGCCCACCACCGGCTGCCACCTCTGACGTACCCGGCAGCCGCATCCACAACCGGTGGTGAGAACAGTTTGCAGCAGCAGGTGGCACATCTGACTCAAGAAGTGCTATCCAGACCTCTGGGATGAACTACCGACCCCAGGAGTGACACCAACTACTTCCAGATTTCTACATCGAAAACTCGAGCGCCCATCTTGTTTAACTCCGATGGCACAAAGATGGAACAGGGTGAGAAATCCAAGTTTGTCCCTATCCCCATGGTCTTTGCTGATTCTGAGTGGTTACGAGATACCAACGGGAGATCACTTCTCCCCTCGAATGAGTATCCAGCCTCCCATTTTTACCTAGCCCGAGTGCCACCCAACAATGAGGGAGATCACAACCTTCGGCTCCCTCTAGGAAAGGTATTCCCTCTTGGACCTAGCCGTGACAACGTCGGGTTATTTTGCTTGCCAACAGCACTTGGGGAGGGCTAGTAGCATTCTTTTATTCAGTTTTCTTATCTTCTATTTTGTAATAGAAAAGAATAAAAAAAAAAAAAAGAGAAGAAGAAAAGTTAGTGGCTAGAATCCTTCTTCAATAGAAAAAAAAAAGAGAGAAAGAAAAAAGAAAAACAAAAAAAAAAGAGAAAGGAAAAAGAAAAAAAAGAGAAAAAGGAAAAGAAAAAAAAAAGAGAGAAAAAAGAAGAAGAAAAGTTACTTGTTGCTGAGTCCTGAAAGCATACGAACTCCTGTGTAAGGGATGGGTAGATCTTAGGATTCCGCTAATGTTGACCCCATGCTTAAACATACGGATCGGGTGGCAAGCCGGCCCGCCGCCGGCAAACCAGTACAAAGACCCGGCAGCCAGCTCCCCTAAAACCCACATTTGCGCAGATAGTTCGGGGAACCAACTGGCTTGCCGCTGGCAAACCGGTACAAAAACCCGACAGCCGACTCCCCAAAAACCCACATTTGCGTAGATGTTCGGCGAACTAGCTAGCCCATCGCCGGCAAACCGGTACAAAGACTTGGCAGCCGTCTACCCAAAAACCCACATTTGCGCAAAGGGTCGGGGAATCAGCCGGCCTGCTGTTGGCAAACCGGTACAAAAACTCGGCAGCTGGCTCCCCAAAAACCCCTACTTAGTTAGAAGGATCAGGGAACCAATCGGCCCGCCACTGGCAAACCAGTAGAAAAATCTAGAAGCCGGCTCCCCAAAACCCCCAACTAAGCCAACATACTCCCTTTCGTGAGGTAGCCGGGTAGAACTAACGAGCATCCGCCTGCCACGTAGCGGCTGCCGGTTAACTACCTAGAAAGGTAAGGCAAATCAATTAAAGAGATACGACGAGATTTAATCACTTAAATCTCACAATCAATCAATCACGCAGACCGCATGATTGAACCAAGACATGCGCCGCCTTCCTTCTTTGGGGGTAACCCCTTATAAAAAGAGGGCTCCCCCCTCCCATAAAGGCATGCTTTTACCCCTTGGAGAAGACGCCGGCCGGAAGTTCTGAAGGAGGAGATCCGCTTGGAGCGCCGACGCCCTCTCGCTGCACCGAAGCAAGGACTTCTGATCCCCACCGACGACTCCTTGCAGGTAAGCCCTTTCGTCCTCGTCATTTATGTACGATTTTACGACATTTTTCTCAAGCCCCGACCATGCTAGACCTTTCCCATGCAAGGGAAAGGTCGGAGGACGGACCCGGGTATCATTTCTTCGAACACATGTCTGAAGGTACCAGTAGACACCCTCTCGGCCGGATGAATCCACCCGGCACGGTCGAGTTCGGTTCAGTCGCAACCCTTCTGTCAGGTCCTTTTATGTGGAAACTCTGAGTTTCCCAGCGGGTTTTATGCGTTTTATCCGATTTCCGCATGCTTTCCTGGGAGGTGTAAGTCTACCCTCTCAATGCCCTGGAAAGGTTTTCGAGATGATGCCACCAGCATACATCCTTGCCGGTGGTGGTCGTGCGGTCGTACGACCACGTACAACCTGGCAGTTCCCATTTTCTGGGGAGGCGTAAGTCTACCCTCCCGATGCCCTGGAAAGATATCCGAGATGACACCACCGGCATGCATCCTTGCCGGCGGCAGCTGTTCAGGTGTATGAACACGGACAACCCGGTGGTTCCCATTTTCCCGGGAGGCGTAAGTTTACCCTCCCGATGCCCTGGAAAGATTTCAGGGATGACACCACCGGCATGGATGCATGCCGGTGGCGGCCGTTCGGGTGTACAAGCACATACAACCCGACGGTTCCCATTTTCCCGGGAGGCGTAAGTCTACCCTCCTGTTGCCCCAGAAAGATTGTCGGGATGACGCCACCGGCATGCATCCTTGCTGGCGGCGGCCGTTCGGGTATACGAACACGTACAACTCGCCGGTTCCCATTTTCCCAGGAGGCGTAAGTCTACCATCCCGATGCCCCGGAAAGATTTCTGGGATGATGCCACCGTCATGCATCCTTGCCGATGGCGACCGTTCGGGCATACGAGCACGTACAACTCAGCGGTTCCCGTTTTCCTGGGAGGCGTAAGTCTACCCTCTCGTTGCCTTGGAAAGATTTCTGGGATGACGCCATCGGCATGCATCCTTGCCAGCGGCGACCATTCGGGAGTTTGAACACATACAACCCAGCGATTCCTGTTTTCCTGGGAGGCGTAAGTCTAACCTCCCGATGCCTCGGAAAGATTTTCGGGATGATGGCACCGGCATGCATCGTTGCCGGCGGCGACCGTTCGAGCGTACGAACAAGTACAACCCAGCGGTTCCCATTTTCCCAGGAGGCGTAAGTCTACCCTCTTGATGCCCCAGAAAGGTTTTTGGGATGACGCCATCGGCCTGCATCCTTACCGGCGGTGGCCGTTCAGGTGTACGAACACGTACAACCTGGCGGTTCCTATTTTCCCAGGAGGCGTAAGTCTACCCTCTCGATGCCCCGGAAAGGTTTCCGGGATGACGCTACCGACATGCATTCTTGTCGGCGATGGTTGTTCAGGTGTACAAACATGTGTACGACTCGATGGTTCTCAATTTCTGAGAGGAGCAAAGCTACCCTCCTGACACCCCGAAGAGGCTTCCGAGGTGAGGCCACCGACATACATCCGTGCCAGCTCTGGCCAAGCGGGGAACATGAATTCTTGTCCCCAAGGAGGGGGAATGGGACATGGCAGCTGGTACCCTTAGCCGGCTGCCTCACCCGACCTTCAGCTCTTCGGCTGAGAGGTCCATAGGGGTGACCGTTGTGTCTTTCTCTCTCCCATTTATCGTCGAACCCCATGCGAATCTTCACATTATTCGACCCTCACTTGTTTTCACCGGAAGGGATAAGGTTTTTCCTCTTGATACCCTGGAAAGTTTTTTCAGGATGAGGCCATGTGTGGCCGGACTAATTGTCGTGGTTTTCCCATTTTTAGAGCCGGAGAGAGGTTGGGAATGCCCAAGCTGTCTGGGGGTGCCTAACACCTTCCCCAACAGTACCCTGAGCCCCATATCCAGTTCTCTCATGTTACACAATTTTACGTGATTCCTGTGGTTTTATTGTTTCGATGGTGGAAGGACACTTTCCCATCCGGTTTTCCTTGTTTTCTACCAAAAAATATGGTGGTGACTCCATTCAATGAGCCATTTGCCCCATGTGGTGATGCGCTCACACAAACACCTTTTAATTCTCTATACCTCGGTCCATCCGTCGGTGGGGCCAACGGAAACCCATGGGCTTTCGGGTGATAGTCGGATGAAAGAGAGGGTACAGATTTTTGGCGACTCCGCTAGGGAGACTCGCTGTGTTTTATCGATTAAGTGGCTCAAACTCTCACTCGTATGGCTCTTTTGTAGTCAGTCTTTTGTTTTTCCGTCAGGATTTTTAGCATTTGCTAAGCAAAGCCGCTTTCAAATGCATTGAACCGCATCACCCTTCTTTGGTATCCCTGCAGATCTTTGCAGATCCCTGCTGATCCTCCATGCAGATTCTTCTCGCGGACCTCTGCCGCTTGCAAGTTCCAGACCCCACTGGCTCCCCCTGTCTAGACCCGCTCGCAAGCAAGAGCCATGGCC
Source organism: Amphibolis antarctica (assembly GCA_024699675.1). NCBI lineage: Eukaryota > Viridiplantae > Streptophyta > Magnoliopsida > Alismatales > Cymodoceaceae > Amphibolis > Amphibolis antarctica. The sequence goes on from JAMKPZ010004486.1 coordinate 6,343, forward strand.
ACCGGTTCTGCCGTGACTTCCGGATCTTCCCCTTCCATCACCGCGGCAACCTCTGTGCCACTATCCGTGGTCTTCGGCCCGCCACCACCTGTCGTCACCCGGACGAACTTCACTCGGCCTATCATCGTGCCTGTTGGGGTCACGGACCAACCAAGGATGCCAGACCTGTCTGTAGCCATGGCGTTCGACAATGCCATGGCGCATCCTGCGTCGCCCGCTTCTCCGACCACTGAAATTGAAGGTAACAGGTCGGCTCCCACACGGAACACCGGCCCGTCCTACCAGCCGCCCTCAAACACCGTGGGCATAAGAGGGCGGCTAATGCCTTCCTGCCACCTCGACCGGGACACTTCGACTAGACCCTCCTAGCTCACCAGTTGGCATGCTACCAACAGCAAGGGATTGGCTTAGTAATCCCACCTAGGCCACTTTGTGTCCCGGAGAGGCCGCACGTTGAAGAATACGACGTCGTCACCATTCCTGTCGCCGGCCAATTCGTCCCGCTGCCACTCCAGGCGACAGCCGCCACTACTACCGCCCCGGTACCGGACCTACAATGGCAACTACTGTAGAGGATAGCCAAACTAGAGGTGTCCTTCCGGAACATGAAGTTCGGTCCACTGGAACCCTCCTGTGCCTTCCAAAATCTCTGTTTCTATCTTGAGGCGACACTCCCTCCCAACTTCAAGATGCCCGAACTTGTTAAATACAATAGGCACGGGGACCCTCGCGCACACCTCTGGGCCTTCTGTGGAGACATGGCGGCACTGCAACACGAGGAGAAGGTCCTCGTTCGACTATTCCAGAAATCTCTCCAAGGACTTGCGCTTTCCTGGTTCATCTCCTTGGATTTAACAAAGATCTACACTTAGGAACAGTTGGCGTACAACTTAGACCTGGCACCAAAGTTGGAAGATCTTCGTTGCATCCGCCAACGTGAGAATGAGTCGTTCAGTGGCTACGTCGGCAGGTGGCGGGCCCTGGCGTCCCAAATTCGAGACAAACCCACTGAGGAAGACTCTCTGGACATAATTGTACAGGGTGCTCAGCCGTCACTGGCAGCACTCTTGTGTATCCAGTTGTACTCAACATTCTCCTAGCTAATCAAAGCTGGCAGCCACTTAGAGGGGTTCCTGAAATCGGGGAGATTCTCAACCCTTCCATTTGGGGCCAACCCCGAGGGAAACATATGTCCCCGACCGCTGGCCACGGGCGACAACACGGGGAACAACTGTGGCCCCTGGAGGAATGACAATGCACGGCCATCTCCCGTGACTATTGTGGTAGCCACACCACCACCATACCAGCTGCAGCAGGTATACGCTCCGACCCAAGAGTACCATCTGTCGGTAATCACCTCGGTTTAGCAGTCGATCTACACCACCCAAGCGGCCCCAAATCAACAGCCCTGGAGGCCAAAGGCTCCACCACCGGTAGCCGCACCCGAGCCGCCGGCTCGCCAGCAATGGTAGGCAACACCCCTGATGTCGTCTCGACAATGGAACCAGGGGCAAAATGGTGGTTAGACAAGCGTCAACCAACAACGCCTCGGTCAGCAGCAACAGCGTGAACCACGCCAGCCACCCTCGTAGCCGCAGCAGTCGCGCATAACGGAATACACGCCACTCTCGGAACGTATGGATCGGGTGGCTAGCCGGCCCGCCACCGGCAAACCGATAAGAAAACCTGACAGCCGGCTCCCCGATTCCCACGATGGTACGAACGTTCTCGTCGTATCGCTGCCCCGCATCCAACTCGCACACACGCACAAATTCTTGAAGAAATAGTCTATGCAAAGATTTCATTAAGCAAGGTCGATATTATTTAAGGTTTAAATTACAGATGCCAGATAGACAAGTACACGAAGCTAATCCTCGTCACTAGTGCTCTAGAGCTCGAACCTCCAACGGTCGCGCCTCCGTTGCTCTCGTGCCGGGTGTTGAGGCGCTCACCATCTGCTCCAACAGGCAAACCAACCGGTCCTCACGGCTCATTATCCGTATGAGGATGTTGTCCCGGGTGTTGAGGCACTCCATCATCGTACGCAAGCAGGCAATGAGCGACTCCGAGGAAGACGTGCTGGCCGATGAACCTGGTGAAGTAGTAGTAGAAGCAGTGGGCCGGCGCCCGGTCAACTCCCCGCCGGATGACGAGCTTTCCCACTTCGAGGCAAGCCTCTCGTACCGGCCTAGATTGACTGACGTGATTGGCCGGGTCTGGAGCGGAACCTTCGGCCGGTCGCTGATTGAAACGCGCAGGAAGCCGGCCAGCTCCACCATCGCCTCGCCGAACAGCAACTGGCTGGGAGGCTGCTAGCCCGGGTAGACCACCCCACACATCTGGCATCGAACCACTGCTGCCCAATTCACCTGGCAACCTGTTATCACCGCGAAAGTCGTGAGATAGGTTGCCACACTAATTTTGTCCCATTGTCCTCCCTTCGGGAGGATCGTGTTGTTGAGGACGAAGGAAACAAGGTAGGCGACGGGGTTCAAGTCTCAAGCCTTGACAACTCGTTAGCCGAAGTCGGCTTCCACGGCAACTGCCGCGTTGATGTCGCCGATGCTCTAGGGAAGGCTCGGAAGGGGGCCATTATCGGTCCACCGTCATCTTACGGCGCATCCGATGCCACGAACTTTGGGGAGGGGCCCCACCGATGCCTCACCTTCCGCCTCACTCGCCGGAGGATGAGAGCTGGAGGCATCAGAGTCTTGTCACCATTCCGACAGCCACCACTAGGACATGGCGTCGACCGCAGAAGCGTCGCAGCCATAGTCGGTAAGTGTGAAAAAGACAGACAAATGGGTAGACTCAGCCCGATCACGACAGACTAGCTCCTCCGTCGGTAAATTCTTCAACGTCGGCGGTAAAAGATCAAGCCATTGTTGCACGGCCCCAGAAGCTGGTCGCCGGACATGACCCGTAATTTTTTTGTGTGAGGCATCGTGGTGATATAAGAAAGATGAAGGGTGAAGAAAAATCGAGAAGAAGTGGCCAGTGAAGGATGGAAACGAGAAGAGGAGATGAAGAAATTTTGAATGACTTCACCTCCTATTTATAAGAAAATCATCACCTGGATTCTGGCCAGACGAGGCGGCAACCGGTTCAAAAATTGGTTGAACGAAAATCAAAAAGTTGAAACGATTCTTGACAACTTTGAATGGTATGAAAGCTACAGGGAAATCGAGAAAGATGAACAAAAATTGAAAAGCTACAGGAAGCACGTGAAGCCTTTCACGTCACCTCCCGGTTGTTGGCTCCTGCAAGGTGGCTGCCGCGTAACCAGCCAGCCAGAAGGTAAAATCACAAAAGTATGACGTGACTATTCACTGCATCGACAACAGCTTTCGTAAAAGCAAGCACATGAAGCCTTTCACGTCACCTCCCAGTTGTCGGCTCCCACAAGGTGGCTGCCGCGTAACTAGTCGGCCAGAAGGTAAAATCACAAAAGTATGACGTGACTATTCACTGCATCGACAACAGCTTTCGTAAAAGCAAGCACATGAAGCCTTTCACGTCACCTCCCAGTTGTCGGCTCCCACAAGGTGGCTGCCGCGTAACTAGTCGGCCAGAAGGTAAAATCACAAAAGTATGACGTGACTATTCACTGCATCGACAACAGCTTTCGTAAAAGCAAGCACATGAAGCCTTTCACGTCACCTCCCAGTTGTCGGCTCCCACAAGGTGGCTGCCGCGTAACTAGTCGGCCAGAAGGTAAAATCACAAAAGTATGACGTGACTATTCACTGCATCGACAACAGCTTTCGTAAAAGCAAGCACATGAAGCCTTTCACGTCACCTCCCAGTTGTCGGCTCCCACAAGGTGGCTGCCGCGTAACTAGTCGGCCAGAAGGTAAAATCACAAAAGTATGACGTGACTATTCACTGCATCGACAACAGCTTTCGTAAAAGCAAGCACATGAAGCCTTTCACGTCACCTCCC
>JAMKPZ010004490.1:0-39559 GCA_024699675.1 Amphibolis antarctica
TCTTTGTTTTAAAATCTATCTTTTTCTTAGTGATTCAATGGTACTTTCTTTTTAATGTATTGGTATGATGATGGTGCAAGCTGCTAGTTTTTTTTTTTATAAATACAAACACCCCAAAATATTATTCATTAGGTCGGGGTTGCCTACCAAAAAGGTGAAGTACAAAATTATTGGGTGACCAAACCATCCCAAAAAGTTGAAAATTTAAAACATTGCAAATGGGCCTAGGAAAATAGGTCCAAATAAAAAAGTAAAAAAACCAGGAAATGTTAAAGGGGCCTGGGCTGCTAGGCCCAACCAACCCCCTTAAAATAAAATCAGGCCATCAAAAAATTATAGAAAAAACCGCATGGGGCCCAACTGAGCAAAGAAGTCCACCAAACTGCATGGGGGCTCAACTGAGCTGCTAGTTGACATAGACCACAATGAGGAGGTTGGTATATCATAGATGTGTTATGGTAACGTCCAAAAACAACAAGAAAGAAAGCATAGAAGCATGGATTTTACATGCAAGGTCTAAACATGTATTCTATATGAGATGCGATTTAAGCATGAAGTACACAAGTATAAAAGTGAGCAAGAATAGATGTAGAAGTGTGGTGAATGTGAATTAAAACTAGCATGAAAGAGTGTATGCATGCTTGGATAAATGAATGTATGGGTGAATGTGTGGGCATGTAAGGTATGTATGTGTATGCATGAATATGTGGGTGTACATGTAATGTGCGTGTATATACGTGAGTGTGCACAAGTGACCAGGTAATGTGCATGGGATCGTGTAAATGCATGAAGATGAGTGGATGTGAGTATTTACACAAGGCATGGATGAGTGCATTGTTAAGATCGATCACGGTCACTAAAGGGAGGGGTGAATAGTAGTTTTTCAAATTTTTATAAATTTTCGTACGAATTTCAAATTAATTAAAGTATGATTAAATAAAACAATGTGAAAATGAAACAAATAATGCGAGATAAAACCAAATACAAATTTGAAAACAAAAATGCAGTGGAAATAAAACACACAAAGATTTTTAGGTGGTTCATCAACTGTTACGTTCACCTCTAAGCTTATGAAGCTTGGGTCTAATTTAATCACTACTAAAATAATTACAAATTGAGTGTTTATGGTCACACCCAATCAACTACAAAAAAGATTTGTGGTTGCACCCTCTAACCAATCTACACAGAAGTTTGTGATCACACTCTCCAACCAATCAAAGATTTTTGGTTAAATCCTCTAACCAACCAAGGATTTAAGGTCAAATCCTTTAATCGACACTACATCGAGTGTTTATGGTCAAACTCTCCAACCAACACTCAACAGCAACCCATGTGTGTTTTGATGGAACACGCGTCCAAACCAATAAGAAAAACGAAATCCCAATCCCTTACAACCAATCAAAATGAGTTCACCTGAAAGGATGTGTTGAAATAAGCTTTAAGTTTTTGCATCTTCAAGTTCTTTTTCTTCGGATCACCAATGGTTTTCGAAACGAGTCCATACATGAGAATAAAAGCCGTGGAAAGTGAGTGCAAATTTCGTGTGAAAGAGATGTGTAAAGGGTTGTGTGAAATATGAAATAATCTCCTATTTATATATGCAAATTTAAGCTAACAGTTAGTCCAAAATTGTTATAATGAATTTCAAATCATTATAATGTTTTTACATCTTACGCTATATTTTAAATGGATTGTTGTACCGAACTTGTGTGTCGAAACAAAATTCATTATAGCGTTTTTCAAACTGTTATAACAATTTTCCTATGTGTTAAATTATGGATTTCGGATAATCTAGAATCTAATATTAAATAGCTAAATATTTCAAAAACTTTCGTAAGTAATGACTAATTCAAAAATTGTTATAATGATTTTGTGAAATCATTATACCAATTTTCCTTAAGTATCTAAAATTCTGGATTTTCCTGGATTATTTCTCTAAGTAAATATTTTTCAAAAACTTACCTAAGTGTCATTTTGAATTCAAAATTCGTTATAACGATTTTGTAAAATCGTTATACCGATTTTCCTAAATATCTTGATTCACAGGATTTCTTCTAGTGGAATTATTATTCAAAATGTTTCCTAAATGTCAGAATACATTCAAAAATCGTTATAACATTTTTTATAAAACGTTATACCGATTTTCCAAGAAGCTTGAGTCATGTGAATAGTAAATCGTTATAACGAATGTGAAAATTCGTTATAATGTTTTTAGTCTATGAAAGTTTTAATAGGTGTGGATTTAAGATCTAAATGAGTGACTTATATTAATGTTCAAACCTTTTTAAGTGAATATATGTGCTTGTGGCTTGTCTTCATTGGCTTCATCACCTTCATATTTAATTCTTGAAATTTCTTTGACTTTCTACCTTCATACAATTTCTTCATTCCTTAATTTTTTATGACTTTATGATTTGATTTCTTCATGTCTTCATTTACTTCATGTCAAGTTATTTGACATTATCAGAACCTATAGATGGTGAGTTCTCAATATGCATATGAATGTAGACGATGGGGCATGAATGAGTGCCTATATATGTGAGTATGATGTATGTATGAGATCATGGAGTATGTATGTTTGCAATAGAGCATGGAGTATGTATGTTTGTATGAGTGTGAAGTGTGTATGTATGCATGAGAGCATGTAATGTGATGAATGCTAGCTTGAATGAATATGTAGCATGAATGGGTGTAGACATGTAACATGCACGAGTATGATGTGTAGTGTCAATGAGTGAGTCACATATAAGTGTAGGCAAGTGAACTTGAATGAGTGTGTGTAAGCATGTGCCATGTATGCGTGTAAGTTTGTAGAACTTGAATAGTAAATGCAGGTTCTGTTTTGCAGATTTAATTCTTATCTTAGATCTTCCCAATTGTTGATGCAGATCTGATTTTTGTTTCAGATCAGATTTTTTTGTTATTTGCTAGCCACACATCTTTAAGGCATCTCCACCGTGTTGTATGCATTTTCTTTGTAGGATTGATTGCTATATTAGGTCTTCCAAAGTTATGCAGTTCTGATTTTTATTTTAAGTCTTTTTCACAATGCACAATTATTTTAGCCGAACACATATATCTTAGAAGGCTCCATACTTATTTTTTATTTACTCCATGTCATGTAGGAATATACACTTAGTTTTGCATATATGCACTCCATGTCTACTTTATTGCTTCTTATGAAATATTCATGTATTTTGGTAATTTTTGTTATTTTCTCATTATTTTCCTAGAAGGGTAAAGTTGACATTTTAACAAAATCACTAGTTGAAAATAGGTTGCAATGAAACAATAAGACATGTTTCTTAAATGCTATGAGAAATAACTAAGGGAAAAAGCTGCTCAAAAGTTAGCTTCTCAAATAATGCTAGCTTAAAAAAAGCTTTACCAAATGGAAGCTTAATTTCATAGTTATTTCTTGTATTTGGATAATTGGTTAATTTATGAGAATTTTAAGAAGGAGAGATACCATTCAGGATAATAAGATACACGAAGTTTCCAGCAAGGGCTGGAGGAGGGGCTTATAATGTGAGTTCATAATCTACAGATATTGTTGCTTATTCCAATTCTATATCTGAAAATTTTTATTGGATCTTTTGGTTGTGGCTATCATTCCTTATTTTGGGCTGTTCTTGTCACTTTTAGGAGAAAAGAGGAGTCCATAATGGGCAAATCAAATGTAGACATAGGATCACAAAACTGTTACAACATGTGAGACGTGGAGGTTGATAAACCCTCATAGATGATTTTACTGTTTTCAATTAATGGGGGGTTTGCGTACGTTAGAAATCTTGGAAAAGGAAAATTTTAAATTTTTTTTGGAATTTTTAGGTATTTGTGCATTTATGAAAATTTGGAAAAATTTTAAATTTTTTATTATTACAAGTATAATTTTTTTCTGTTGTTTTCCACTTATTGGGTGGGAAAATTCTTGTAGTTAGTGAAAATTCTATTATGATGTAATTTTCTAACATTGTGCATTTTGTCTAACCTCCATTGACCATTGTTAAACTCTTGGTTATAAAGAAAATGTAAAATTATATTTAAAATGTTAAAATATAAAATATTTATAATTTTTTTAAAATTAATTTTTTAGAATTTCCACGACGTGCACAAACAGTCTTAAATTTTTTTTGATTTCCTGATTTTCCTTTTCTTTTTCTTTTTCTAAAATTTTTGTTTCTTAAATTTTCAACGTGTACAAATAGACCCTAAAGGTCATAGAAGGCTTGATTTAACCGACAATCATGGGATCTTGAGATAATTCATCTTACTTGTTTAGGTGGGTTATGTTTTGATTTATATATTTAATTACTCATTTTTTTCTTATTACTATATGCCTTGTAATTTTTCTCTATATATTGTGGCAATTTCTCTTCAATAATTTGCTCTTTACATTCACCTTAAAAGGCTTTTACATCTTTTTTCTATTATTTTAGTGCACATTTGTTTTCATATTCTATTAAAAAAGTTTTTACATGATCTCTTAATTTCTCTTATCTATTGTAGATTTACATCTTTTTGTTGATTTTCAGGATTCTTGGGGAATTCTTCAAGTTCAAGTTGCAGAATATATAAATAGTGAGGCTCCATGTGTTCCTGACTCCAAACAAAAGGGTTTTGTCCAGCGTCTGAAAGGAAAGCAGGGGCGTTTTCGTGGTAACTTGTCTGGAAAGCGTGTTAACTTTACAGGAAGAACTGTCATTTCCCCTGATCCTAATCTTAGAATCACAGAGGTCTGAGTTTCCTTTTAATATTGTGTAGTTTATGTTTAATTGTTTTTTATCTATATTTATTTATTTATCATTTAGGTAGGAATTCCTCTACATATGGCTCGTACTCTTACATACCCTGAACGAGTTTCACAACACAACATAGAGAAACTGAGATTGTTAGTCCGGAATGGCCCTTCCAAACACCCAGGGGCAAACTTTGTTATACATCCTAATGGAACAAGAATGTATGTTCTCTAAGATTTTGTTAATTGTTTTGGTATTTTATGGTATTCTAGTAGGTGAATGTTTGAATATGATTTTACAGATACTTGAAATATGAAAGGAAGAATGCAGCCAACGAATTGAAATATGGCTATATTGTTGAAAGGCATCTGGATGATGGTGATATTGTTCTTTTTAATCGGCAACCTAGTTTACATCGAATGTCCATCATGTCTCATCGTGTAACTATGTGGTCTTTCCTTTTGTCTTTTGTTTTTTTGAGCCAACTACTTCCAGAATTTTAAACTAATTATTGTTTCACTTATGAACAGGCGAAGGTTATGTCTTGGAAGACGTTAAGATTCAATGAGTCTGTATGTAATCCTTATAATGCTGATTTTGATGGTGATGAGATGAATCTACATGTTCCTCAAACAGAAGAAGCTCGGACAGAAGCTATGATGCTTATGGGGGTAAATACTCTTTAAGTTTCACTTTTCATCTTTTTCTACAAAAAATAAGCTTAATCTTATCAAAATGTGAATGTGGCTTCCCAACATGCTTGGGTTGGCAAAAGTAGGGATGCGTTTACCCTTACCCTTATTAGGTAATTTGGTAAGTATATACCATTACACATGGATTGGGTTAACTTGTCATGAGTAAAAAAACCCTTTATGCATACCTATTTCAAATGAGTAGGATTAAAGCAAGTGAATGGGTCATACCCAATGATGTGATTGGAGGTGATTGCAAACATAAGTGATTTGAGTCTCAAATGCCAATTGTTGAGTAATTCTTATATTGACTTTGCCATGTCTTCATTTGAGATTCAAAATTTTTCTTCATAATGTTTGAACCAGTTTTTTCATTGGAAGTCTTTATTTCATCAACCAATGTTTCACTTCTTATCTTTTCATCTCCAGTTTTTCCATTCCCAAATTTAATGGTATCACATAATATGTTTAACATCAATTCATTTGCCTCTGCACTCTAACCAAAGTAGCCTCTACCAAAAATTTTCTTCTTTTTGGACAAAGTCATATGCCAACTTAAAATGTAATAAAGGAAACATGAATTAATGTATAACAGATGGATAATCAAGGAAAATAGACATGAAGGAAATCAATTTTACAGATATGTAATGTTTCACAGATGTATGAATAATTTTCTCATTGATTTATTTTTGGGTAAGCATGAATAATGTATCAAAATGTATGAGTAATGTATCTAAAATTTATTTTTGGGCAAGCATGAATAATGTATCGTAGATATTCATCATTGTTTTAAGTAGGAGAAATGCAAACAAGGAAAACATAGAGGACAGAGATGAAACCTTCTAAGCGACAGAGGCGACGAGGGTTCTGCCAACAGAGATCTTCGTTGGGTGAACTTCCAATCGGTGGATGTTCGAGCGAACGTGCGAGAAAGTAGTTGTTGAGCAAGGGTAGCAAGGTATCTTCGTTGGATGACCTTGTAGGGAGGGCATGAGTGTTTCCTTGTCTCCAATGAGGACAATGGCACAAGTGTTTCCCTACTTCTATAAAGGGCGAGAGGGCGTGGGGGAGAGTCAAGGGTTTCACGTTGGGCAAGGGTAGCAAGGTATCTTTGTTGGCAACCCTGAAGGGAGGGTGCGAGCATTTCCCTGTTTCCAGTGAGGATGAGGGCACGAATGTTTCCTTCTAGTGAGGACAAGGCCGGGAGGGTGCAAGGGAGAGTAGAGGGTTTTGCATTAGGCAAGTGGGCATACAGAAGATTGAGTGAAGATTTCTATCAATTTGGAGGGGTGGGGATGAGATTTCGTTTCCCATCCCTCCTTATATACAACTTTCCCATGGGATTTTGAGTGCACAAACGATATAACGATGGGAATTGAATTCCCACCATTTCATTTCACACCAATTTCCACCAATTCCATGCACACAATCTCCCTCTTAAGGAAGAAGTGTATATAGAAATGAGAGGACATCTCTATCATCCCTAGATGGATGTAGTGGGACATCTTTTCCTATTAAGGTGGACAAAATGACAATTTGATGGTCATAGGGGCATGACAAATTATGAGAATGGCTTAAATGATGTTTGGTATGTCACACGCTAGAGGAGGGCTCATTGCCAATTTAGGCATGGTTGATTTTCTTGTGGAGTTTTCTTACTCCTCATGGAAGGAGGAGGATCTCCATTTTGGGGAGATCAAGAGGGCATGTTGTATAGGTACAAAGTTGAAGGGATGAGGGTGTTCTGTTATTGGCATGCGGACCAAGTAGGATAAAGTAAGGACATGATTGACTGAACTCATGGAGGGACAACTTGAGATTGGTAGGTCCAAGGAGTAGCAAGGGACAATTGGATGTGGTTTGATGGGGGTTTCTAGTGGGTTTGAATCTTGTTGGAGGGCCTGCAACAAAGAGGAGGTTAGAGTTGGACACCATTACAATGAACCCACCTTCCAAGTCTAAATGGAGATGAGGGCAGATGATCATGTATTTCCAATGCTTGGGGTTGGGACATTGTGTAAAAAATTGAGGGGCTATTTAGATGTAGAAAATGTGGTGGAGAGGAGCATAAATTGATGCATTACATTGGGTGTCTACAAACACACAAGGGTGTCAAAGAGGTAGTGGGCTAATGATTTTACCTGATTGTTGATCTAAGTTCCATATAGTCGCTTGAGTTTAAAGATGCTTGATATGTGTGGTTGTTGATTCCAAGGGAGGGGACATCACAATTTGGTTGAATTAGAGATAGAGAACTTGGTGATAGAAATGGATGAAGGAACCATACTTGGGATTGTGGTTGATCAAGCTCTTGAACTCTATGTAGTGGGACACAGAGGGGTGATGGAAGATGTGCCATGCCTCCTTGGCTTGGAGTGCCTAAACAAAGTAAGTGTGTAGTTACGTAGCACTAAAAGGGGATGATATTGGCTCCAACTTGTTAGGTTTGGATTACAACAATAGGAATTCAATACCCTTAAGTTAGTCTTTGAGGCTTTCAGTATTTTATGGGAGGTTTATCCAAGCACATGATGAAGGGAATCCTTGGAGGTCATCAAGGTGTTGGTGAATTTTTAAGAGAGGACCTACCAAAAGAAAGTGAAATTCAGCACAGGCAGTGGCACCATCTTGGAGGGCATCTTCAAAGATGGTGACAACATCGTTTGAAAAATTCTTGGGTGGAGGCTGTTCATGCTTGTACCACTATTGACATGTTGCTTTCATTGATTGGTTGTTCCCAATTGTTCATCAACTTAAATGATCAAGAGATGGAGATGCATGGTCCAAGCTTCAGAGACACTAAAGGTCGATTGGGCTAATCATCCAATCCATTGAAAGATGGAACTAGGCCTAGATGAGGAGTTCCTATGGTAGGACAAGTAGCTCCCATGGTCTTGGTTGGAGGACATTTTTTGAAGAACCTTAGAACCCAACTAAGTCGTTAATCCCTTAACAACATTAGTAGAGTGGAAAAATCAAGAGTGCGTAAAAGGCTCTCCTTGGCTTTCAAACTGAATTCAACTTGAAAGAAAACTAGTGATTCCTTTGTAGACTAGGGATGCGAGTCCCTGTCTATGTAGGCCCTAGGCTTGTTAGTGTAAGCCATCATTAAGAAATGTAAAGGAATATTGATAGCAACTTTTTCTACTAACTAAAATGAATCAATGATGATTATGGTTGTTCTTTAGGCTCTTCATGATGGCCTCATTTCGTTGGTTTCAAAATATTGCTTTGATTGTATTGTTGTTGAACTTGACTTGAAAGCTATGATGGATATGATTAAGGAGGAAGAATACAAACTCTACCAAGACTATCCTATTTAGGATTAATTGTTGTAAATAGGTTCATGCCATCAACCACATGTTTAGAGAAAGGAACAAAATTGCTAATTGTTTAGCAAGAGGGTGCTTACCTACAGAAGAAGGAGATTTACAAGAGTTCAAAGGAGTTCTTGAGGACCAAATGGGAATGAAAATTGGACAGATGGGAAACTCCTTCCTTTATGAAGGTTTGGTCATAGGAGTTAGATCTTTTTCCTTGTTTTAAATTTTATTTGTTGCTTTGTTGAGGGTAAAGGTTTAGTCCTTGCCTTTGTAATTTATTTTTCTTGGGCCCCTGTTTTATAAATAAATCAGGGTTTTTTATTAAAAAAGTTGTCAACCCATTAGACTTTGGAAGTTGTCAGTAGACGACCCAATGTTAATAACTTCCTATGGAGATGGAGGGCTTGGTGGGCTTTTAGTAGGACCCATATAGAAAATGGAATACCTGGGAGGCCACCATCTTTTAATTTCTAGAGGACCTGTACTTCCACAATGAAAACCTCTTGTTGCTCCTTTAATGTAGGGAGGAGGTTTGTCAGCAGTTGATAATGGCTATTCCATTGGAAGTAAGGCACTTGGGTAGAGATGTATGAGAAATGCAAGATGATGACAAATCACTTTCACCACTAGTTTTCCCAAGTGGATAGTTGTTCAAGTTGGAGTTGATTGGAATGATGCTGTTGGAGTCATTGATCCAATAGGCCTGGATCCAAGTGTGGATCCGTTTACTTAGCCACTTGTATATATTTGCATAATCTTATGCAGAGGATCCAAGTGTGGATCCGTTTACTTAGTCACTTATATATATTTGTATATTTTTTTGAGGGGTGACGAGCAAGTGATAGACTGCTCTTTCCTGCTCTACTCCTTTCGCAAAAAAGATGAAAATACCCACTCTTAGTATTTGTGTATGTATTTTTATTTTAATTGTTTAATTTAAAATGCATAATGTTAAATGTGTTGTAATGTTGAAATGTGTTGTGTAATGTGAAAATGTTTATGATAAAAAAAAATGTATTTATGGTTAAAATATCATTAGATGATTAATATGTGGAGAATTTAACAAATGTATTCTTAAATATTTATTTTAAATTTAGTATTTAAAATATCCTTTATAATAAAAAATCATTCATAAAAATAAAATATCAACATAAACAGTAAATAACTCATCTAATATTAATTACATTACATTTTAAAAAATAGATTCTTTAAGAGTAGATTTAAAACTTTATAAAAAATATTACTCTAACAAATAAACATCAATCTTGTACCATAGCTCCTTGCGAGTGCTTTTTTTTCAAGGCACAACTACAATATCGCTCTAAATTTCAAGAGCACTGGTTTAGAGTTGAAACAAACACACACTTAATTGGTTTGACTCTTATGATAGTTGCCTAGGAAATTTCTCTTGGGATATTGTTTAATGGTCAAGTTAAGAATTTCAAGAAGTGTTGGAGGTTCTAGTGCAAGAAGATGAACATCATTGAGAGACATGAGAACTATGATGCTTTTAGTGTTTTCACTATATCAGACAATTTTCTTTTTTTGGGCATTCCTGGGTGGTTATAATTTTTGGGTATTCAAGATGTCATTTTTTGTTGTCCTTGGGTTTGTTAATATTGCTTTTTCTTTTTCTCCTTCTTTCTTGGTGGTGTTATTAATTTCCATTAATGGAATTCATCCTACCTGTTCAAAAAGGATTTAAAATTACATAATTCAACAGAACATTTAGTGATTAACAGGAATAAATGGAAGGAAAGTATTTATGTAGTTGACTCATGATTGGATTAAGGTATTGGTTATTGCATTTTGTCTAGAGGGCAAGTTTTTTTCTCAACCATAGTCTGTGCTTTCTAAGGGCATCAACATGAAACGTAAACAACTTCCTAAATAGTGTTTGTCATAGAAACTATGAAGCAAAGTGAGATGATTCTTTTTTACCAACTTGCCATCAACAGAGGCTCATCACGATTAGCGTTGAGGATTTTCTATTCAACAATGAATGCATATTCAACCATACAAGAAACTTAATATTTGAATAGAACATGAATTGGAGGTTTATGATTGCCATACATGATCATTAATGGGGCTTGTACAATCTAATTGAGACTTTTTGTGCTTTGATGGAATGTTTGAATTTGTGAATAAGAGAGATATTCAGTTGCCCTCTACGTATGTGCATTCTTGTAGATGAATAAATTGAATTGTTGGAAATGATTTTGTGGAGGTTTTGAGGTTATTATGTTATTTTGGAAGTATTCAATATTGATATCATGTCATGCCTTTGTTTAACATGAAAATGAAATAGAGGTGTTAAACAAGTTGAGACCAATTGTGTCAGCCTAGCTTGACATGGTCAAATTATGTTGTTAATTGGTCTGATAGTTTTTTAGGTCATGCTTGGTCAACACATGGTGGAACCAAGTCATGTTGGCATGGCTTAATATGGGCATGCATGTTGAAACAACATGGCTGTATGCCGATTTAGAAAGATAGTATATCAATTTTGTGGTTTGATTTATCGAATATTGTATAGGTATAATGAACTAGAGTTTAGAGAATAAACCTACAATAAATCTGTAAATTGGTATATTGTTTACATAAACAGTATGTCAATTTTGTATGACCTAGTTACTGATCATTAAATTAGTATACTTTTTACATAAAGGTTATATTGCATTTGTAAATTAGTATACCGAATTAGTGTAACATACATAGTTACTGATCCATTTGTATACCAAATCGTATACTGAATTGTATGACCTAGTTACTTTGTTTTTTCTCAATCCATTCGTCTTCCCTTCTACAACTCTAATGGGTTGATATACTATGGAAGAGGTTGTCTATGCACATGAGGGGAAGACAGTGGATGCACATAATGGAAAGTCAATCGACATGCAGTGGTGCATGAGGAGAAGAGAACACGGCACATGAGGGTTATGGTTGTCAAAGGCTGTAGTTATGTGAAAATTGAGGTTTGAGAGGTTGTAGTGTGCAGCAAAGGTCAAGGGGTTGGGGATGGTGGTGAAGGTGGATTTTTCTGTTGATTTCAGAGGGTTAGGGGGCTGAAAATCAACCTGACCTGCCCTTTTATATGTGGAAAATCTGGATTTCATTTTCCTGATTTTTCAGATGCACAAACATTGGGAAAATCTGGAAATTCCTCTCTCCCATTTTCTAATTACACATATAAGGCCTTAGGAGAACTTCACTGTAGTGAAAATCCAAACATTTCCTTAAAGATCTGGTCATGTTTTGCAATATCTGACCATTAGAGATGGGCGGGATACAAACTGCAGTTTGGGTATATGCCTGAAAATTGAAAAGAAAGGTACAAGAGAAAGAAGACAAGGTGAATATGCATAGCATGCATTTTCTCTGAAATTTAATCTCTTACTTGAGTTGGATCAACACAATGGAAAATACATTGTATCAATTGACATACCAAAATGAATCAATAAAACATTGATATTTGAACTTATTTGTGGTAAATTACAAAACATAGCTAAGTATCATTTTGTCCAATTTCAATTTCCAACATGTCTAAGCCAAAATTACATCATTTGTCAATGCTGGAATATGTATACAATACAAAAAACACTGCATCAGCTCACATTATAAATTGAATTGGTACAACAATATTTCCATCATTTTTTTGTAAATTAGAAAAATAATATAGTTGCTATTTTTCTAACCTTAATTTCTGACATTTCTGGGAAAAATTTTGATTAGTTGGTCCTTGACACTATCCTCAAGAATATGCTAGGTTGGTTCATGATTGAATGTAATAATGGGACTTACTTTTTAATTGGTATGAGATATTGTTATGTTTATTATGCATTTATTATATTTTGCGTACTTATTTTTCTCTGCATTTTTAAAATATGGTTCCTGATGTCTATTGCATAAAATTATTCTGTTTTATTACAGGTTCAGAATAACTTGTGTACACCAAAAAATGGGCAAATATTGGTGGCTTCTACTCAAGATTTCTTGACATCATCATTTCTTATTACCAGAAGAGACACTTTCTACGATCGGGCTTCATTTTCTCTTATGTGTTCCTATATGGGTGATGGAATGGATCACATTGACCTTCCATCTCCGTCCATAATTAAGGCAAGAAACTTCATACACAAGCATTTCTATTTTAAGAGCTACGAATTTCTGAAAAGAGTACATGAATGATGCCTTTTTTTGATGTTGAGAATAGAGGTTAATCATCTTTTTGATCTTGAATATTGATGTCACTCATTAACTCACTTTTTATTAATTTATTCTCTCCATTATTATTAGAGCAGATGCCTAGATGCCTCATAGGTGCTAAGTGATGATAATTGGAGGCTTGTCTTGCCTTGCTTTTGCTATGTGGATCTTTTATTTGATTTGTTTAAACAAAATATTTTAAAATCCATTTGGGATACATTTAAGATCTGTTGTTGTATTCCTGAAGTTGCAGTCACCTGAAACTCATTTGGGTTTTTAGGAGAGAGTTGCCGAGGAGTCGGGGCAGGTTGGGGAAGAAGGATTGTGCGGCAAGAAAAAGAAGAAAGAAAAAAGGAAAAAAAGAAGATAAATAAAAGAAAATGCATAAAAAGGAAAATGTAAAAAAAAAGAAAAAAACAAATAAAAGGACATTTACATGAATAAAAAGATAAAATAAAAAAGAAAAAAACAAATACATGGACATTCAAGTGAATAAAAAAGACAATAAAAAAAGAAAAAAAATAAATAAAAGGAAAAGCAAGAAGAAAAAAGACAAATAAAAAATAAAGAGAAATTAATAAAAAAATAAATAAAAGACCATTTATAGGTGATGAGCATTTCAATTATGTTACACAAGATAAAGATCATGAAGTCAAACCCTTTGGAGCACAAACTTATGATACATTACTATACTATTATACAAAAAGGTTAGAATTTAATAATGATATATAAGAAGAGATAATAAAGCAAACAACATCATTTTTATCATCACTTTTTGAAGGTTTAAAGATAATTACTTATGAATCATATCCTCAACATGGAATTAATATATGTATAATTCCTTTGCTTTTTAAATCATTTGTCATTATGAATCACTTTAACTTATTTGTAAATAGTTTAAAACTTTTCTTGTATATGTGACTACTATATCTCTATTTAATTGATATTTTATGCTTTATAATTGTCTCAAAAATTTATTTAAGTGTTTTTATATGCTTATCATAACTTAACTTGCATCTAAGTTTAAAGTTAAAATTTGATGTTTTATGATCATTTCCACAAAAGTATTGTGTTTCTATTGATACGATCCTTGATACATTTCTTTTTTTCAAAGGACCGATCCTTGATACGATATCGACATTTGAATCTTTGCTTCTAACAATCTTTACTAGCTTGGGCATGCAAACTTCTGCTATGTATTTCTATTTATAGTTTTCTTCTCTTGTAGATGCAGCTACTTGCTCTATTTTGGTGGGGTTTTGTTTGTAGTAGTTGATACTTATTTCATCACATGAGAATTGTGCTATTCACTCACCTAAAAAAATGATTCTATTTTTTGATAAAAAGATAGCTTTTTTATATTTAATTTTCTGTTCAATTGTTGATTGCTTGCAATAAAATTCACTGCTTTTCTGATCTTATGTACCACAATAGTTGGTAGTAATATGCTTATATTTTGTGGAAAATCAAATCTGTTCAATTACCTTACTGCCATAATTATTTTTGTTTTAATAATTTTTGTTTCAACTGTCAGTTTTATGTTGTTACATTGATGTTTCAATATTCTATTGTATCCTTTTTTTGACTTCGTTGTCTGTTTGTTTGTGCTTTGTGGAACTTTCATATTTATTTGTGCTATTGCCTAGCATGTTGTGCTATTTTATTTTTGGGGATGATAAATTTTCCAAATTTATAACTCTGGAACTTAACCCACTATTTCTTGATTTTGTGCTATTGTAGCCAATGGAGCTTTGGACTGGTAAACAGTTATTCAACGTTCTTGTTCGTCCCAATGCTCAAACAAGGGTGTTTGTAAATCTTGTTGTCAAGGAAAAAGCTTATAAATCTGGTGAATCAATGTGTATCAATGAATGCTATGTTTATTTTCGGAATAGTGAGCTTATATGTGGTCAACTCGGAAAGGCTACTTTAGGTAGTATGCTGTTTTATTTACATATATTACTTTTGACTTTCTAATTTATTTGGTATGATGGTGTTGTATGACTATGTCAATGCCTTGTGTGTATGTGATGCTTGTTTATCGATCATCTTGGTTAAATAATTGGTTAATGTGCTTCTCTGTGGGATTGTCTCTCATGTTTTAATAGCAAAGTTCCTACCATTTCCATGCAACATATGGCCAACCATCATTTGTTCTTCCATTGGTTATATTCAATATTAAAGAATGGTTTGTCAGTGCTAGAGGAGTCCAACACCCATTTCCCTTTCAATTATTATGCTTTAACTTGTTTGATGTCCTTATCGGGACCTAGAAATAAGATGAACAAATGCAAATCTTAGTTTATGACAATTGCCATGCACTCAGGAAAATAGTGGTTGGATGGATGTCTTGCCAAGGGGCTTGGGTTTCTTCATATTACAGAATACAGATGCTCATGGTTTTGTAGTATAGGAGATTAGTTTTAGGCCTTTGGTAGACCAAATTAATCTTTTTGCACTGACAAATATGATTGATTCCTCAACCAAACTAATTATATTCCTTTTAAATCAAACCTGACAAATATACTGCAACAACCAATTCTTCTCTATACTACTTGATTTTAGAGATATCAACAACTTGAGGTTGGTAAATGTCAATTTCTTCATTTAATCCTTGCAAAGTATTGTAGTAGTCTTGTTGTGTTTGATTACCTTGCTTGAGAATAACAAATTATTCATAAACTTGAGTCCTGAAAATATTCTTCTCATACCCATAGGTCTTTCTAAAGGAGTCCCAATTTTTTTTTGATTGCATCAGAGTCGCTCCTTGAGCCACAAAAGGCTCCATACTAGCCAACATTCATAAAGTAATTTTCACATTATCTGCTAACCTATTTGCATGTGTGGCATCTTTTATTTTAAGTGGTGGAATGGTAAGGTTGTGTAACATGTGCTATGCAATCATAATATTTTCAGAACTTCTCACCTATAATATATAATTTTTACCATTCAATTTTTCTTGTGTTGGTACAAAGCTACGAGCAGTTATACTATATTGACAATACACTGTGTCAACTAGATCTCATAGATTGGCCTAGTTGATCATTGATAGTGCACCATGTCAACTTGTTCCATGTCTTGTTGATCACTGATGTCTCTTGTCACTTGAAGCAATTGGATCACTTTGATGGTGGCTAGACACAAAGGATCCCTTATGACGGTTGGATCTTGGCTGGAACACAACAAGAGATGGATTTTCTTCATTAATTCCCATAGACGACACACCACCATAGTTGATGGCTCAGAAAAAAAAGGTAGACCAACACTACTGATGGTGGAATATCCTAGGCTGATGACATGAACGTGTGAAGACCACATGTACAAGATAAGATGACAGTCTACAACATGAGAGTGGCTGGTGTCACGACTGTTAGATGACATTCAGCCACATGCAACTGGTTGATGGATGAGGAGCTAGTGGCTAGGGCTGAGGCAGACATCCTAGACCTTGATGGAAATGTGACAATGAGAAGTCAATAGCTAGGGTTTGCATAGTGGCTCTAATACCAAGTTAGAATTTTGGAGAGGAAAAATCAAAAGTGATCTTATTGCAACTAGGGTAATATAGTACATATAGGTGTTGAACAAGGTGAATAACTGAAAAGGACCAAAACACCCCTAAAAATATTACAACACCTTACAAGAGTTTCAAAGTCAGAGTGGAGAATTAGATGGCACATCCAAGCCTTGGAATTATCAAGGAAGACAGACAGATGCTGATCAGTAGTTTCATGTAGGATGAGATCACTCATCCTGTTTGTATTGGATTTATTTATAATATTCACTCTGTTTTCTTTGGTACGTTTATGACAGTGAAATTCACATTTTTATGCTATATTATGCATTTTAGATTTTATCTGCCTAGATTTAATGCTGTATGTTGTGTCAATTATAAACTTCTCTTGTCCTTCAGGAAATGGGAGCAGCAATGGACTTTTTACTGTTTTAATTAGAGATTACAATGCACATGCTGCTGCGTCCTGTATGAATCGTCTTGCAAAACTCAGGTAGTTTTACTAATGCCACTTATTTGTTCTATATACCTTAATTGTATGTCTGCCATCGATGTGTAGCCACCTGAATGCTGCCAGACCATGGTGTTTTATAGGTGATTTGCATTACAAACTGGCATGTGAGGTGTAGATGCTGCCAGCCCATTCTGTCAACTTGTTGTAGCAACTCATTACTATGAAGTGCAGAACTAGAAAGAATCCACTTAGGAATATCCTTGCCAACTGTGTCATTTGGTGCACCTTTGGGTAACAGTTTAATGAGATGCGCCATCTTATCAAACTCCTAGTCCTACAAATTCCCTTCTTGACCAAAATCCCAAAACTAGCTGCCATCATTGAGAAATGCACTCTTGAACTTTGGCCTGGAGACTAATAGTGGTGGTGAGTGGCGTGTTGTTGCAAGTATGACTTGAGCAAGAGTGGGAGAGATGGTGTGGATGATGGAGTTGGGTTGCACCACTAGTAGAGAATCTTAGAGAATTAGTAGGAGGTGATGGAGAGTGTGAAGATGAGTTGATGGGGTGCCAGTCAATGCTTGAGGTATCTGAGGAGGGGTCATTGTGTGATGGCCTATCATGATCATGTGTGATGTAGGTCTTGTGGGTGGCTTAGACATTAGGCCTTTTTGTGTCTACAGTCGAAGGAGGTTGATGGGAGGGATGTTGGTCTTGTAGGGAAGATGATTGAGGTGGTATCATGTGTGATCAAGCAAAGAAGTGGAAGGACAACAAAGCTTCCTTAGGGTAGAAACATTTGTGTGTTGGGATTCTTAAATTTTTGGCTTGCAAAATGTTCCATTGGTTAAGAGGGTCTTATGTTGCTATTTGTTGATAGGTAAGGGGGTTGTTTTTCATTGGTTTTCAATTGGGGGTGATGTAAGAGGAGATTAAGTGTTAAGAGGTGATGAATTCTATTCTCATTGGGATCCATGTTGGATGATGGAACCATATTTGACAGAGTGGCTAGACATTGACATTGTTGAGCGAGCCAAGATTGAAGATGGAGTTGATTCTTAAGGTGTGTTTGTTTCATGGAGTTGCTAAGAGCAGCTTTTGGAAAAAACGAAACAAACCTATTAGCTCCAGGAACTGTTGTAGCTCCTAAGTTTAGGAGTTTCAGTTTATATATTTCATTAGAAAAGGAGGAGTTGGTTTTTCACAGCTCCTCAATCTTCAATAGAAAAGACCCTTACGTCCTTCCATACACTTGAAAAAAAATGAAAAATATTATCATTTTTAATGTAGAATTTAAAATGTGAATTAAATAAGCAATGTATTCCTACATATTATTTTTAAATTTAACATTTAAAATAACCTTTACAATTTAAAAAATATTTTTTAACATAAATTATCTTTAAATTGGAACATTATAAACATTTTAAAGGATTTTTAAAACATTTGTTTAAAAATAGACCCTTTAAACATTTTAAAAAAGTTTTAAGAAAAAACCTTCAAGTGTAAATTTGGAATTGTATAAAAAATTAGAGTTAAAACAAACATAACTTTTGAACTACAAATCCTTTTAAATGTTACTTCTTTAAGGAGTTGCTATAGTTTAGCTTTAGAAACTAGGTGTTGTACGTTGGAGTTGAAACAAATACACCCTTAAGTTTGTGCTTCTTAGTTACGGGTGGTTGTTAGTGGATAGTTATGAATTTTAAAAGGAAGTGGGTTGATATGGTGTTGGACGGAGAAGGTGGGCTTTTTAGCTTTCTGTTTAGAAGAATGGACATGATAGCTTAATCGAGCTTACTCCATGTAGATGTCCTGCAATGTGAGGGGTTGTAAAGGGAAGGGGGAAAAGGTAGTGGGTGGGTGACTTCATTAGAAAAAATTCAGTATTTATGGTAGCTTTGGAAGAATTCAAGCTAAGGAGTGTCACACTAGTAATTATTGAGGATGTGTGTTTCTAGATAAGTGTATTCGTAAAGTAGCATTTAGGGCGTTTGTGGTAAAATGTATCTTTACCAAAGAGCTTCTCAGAAGTGTGACCACAGCCCCCAGAGTGCACAAGGGTTGCGCGATTTCCCCTTTTAGAGCTTTTGTGCCCCCAAGACGAGGAGCTACCTCTTCCATTGGAGTCATCAATAGTTGAAAGAAGAGTGGACAAGTCAGATGAGACCACTGTGGTAGCAATTGTGATGCAGAGAGACTGATTAAGAGTCATCTGAAGGGAGGGAACCAAGTCAGCACCCAAACTGTGTTGTTGGATCTATGCAGGAACATTTGGATTCTAGTCAGCAAGAAAAATTGCGACACCCAACTCCTCATGATACTCATGCGCCCAACTCTAGATGGTGGTGACAGATCTCCCTTAGCTTTGATACCATGTTATTAGAATAATAACCACTGCTGTTACACTAACTACAGTGTTTGCAATAATTATATATATCATATACAAATGGACCTAAATTGACTGGGCCTTACCAGTCCCATTTCATAAATATACTCTAACAGTGTCAAGTTTTTCTGTGAGGTAGGTGTAGCTATTGAAATTTTAAGAGCCCTAGGGAATGTGATCTATTGATTTGGAACTGTTAGAATTTTCCCTTGGATCTGAGATGGAAGGTCTGAGCACTATGTGGATAAAAATCTGAGATGAAAGATCTGTTTTACTTCGATTTTAAATATCACAAAATATATAGGAATATATTAGTGGACTGCTTTGTGGCTATACATTTGTGTAGGAATCCACTTTTGTTCAAACATATATTTCTTTTTTTTGAATTTTTCATAAATTATGAAGTTTCTATTCTTATTCAAAAAAGGAAATGCAGAAATCACTCGAGCAGAACTTTTCTAATGCATGTCTATTGGTAAAATTTGAATTCTGAACTAATTTGCAACACTTCTATGCTTGCAGTGCAAGGTGGATCGGTAATCATGGTTTTTCCATTGGAATAGATGATGTTCAACCAGGAGATCGTCTCAATAATCAGAAGAAAATAAAGATTGAACAAGGATATAAAGCATGTCATGAATTTATAAATAAATTCAATGCAAGGGAACTACCTCCAGAGCCTGGATGTGATGCTGCTCAAACACTTGAAAATAAAATCACAAGTGTCCTGAACGATATTCGAGTTGCTACTGGAGCTGTATGGACTTGTTTCTTTTATGGTTTCTTAATTGCATGTTGTCAAAATGTTATCAAATTACTTGTATGTCATTGAACATTACTTGCATAACACTGAAAATTGTTTTTGATGGCATATAACTAAGACACAGTGGCAAGCAAATAAAATGCTAATTTTGCAGGGTTTTGCAAGTACATGCTCCTTTATTTTATCATCCATATATTACCAATCTAAAGCTTATCTTAATTTCTTCTTTAGTATTTCTTGTGTTGTCAGTTAGCCACCATGATTTACTTGTGTAAAAATTACGTATTTTCTTTTTAAACTAGTTCCTCAGACATATAAATACTTGCAATGGCCCTGTGCTTTGGACATGTCAAAATTTCATTTATTAGATTTAAAAGATCTATTTAAAATTATGAATTTTATTGTTGTTTTCTAAATTAACAATGCATCTCTTCGTTTATTGATTGTTTATTAAGTTTATGTCTAAATAATATTTTTATGGTATGTAATCATTGATAATTACTTGATTATAATGGATTCTAAATGCAAAAATATGGCTGAAATGTTTCAAAGAAGTACTCAATCTCATCTTTTTTTCACTATAACATATAATAAAACCTATTAAAAATTTTACTTTAACCAATCATAATCTAGAAGTTAGAGTTACAAAATAGGGATGAACTTCTCATTCATCCTCAAGTTGGGGTTACAAGAACAATATAAATATCGGTTGGATAAATGGATATCCAATAACCCATTTAACTTAAGTAATATAACAACTAACACTCTAATACTCCTCTTCAAGCTAGAGCATACATATTGAATATGTCTAACTTGCTACGTAAATTCTCAAATACTCCCACACTTAGACATTTGATAACAATGTCTATAAGTTGATCAAACAGTGATGCAATTTGGACATCTTATATTCCAACCAAAATTTCATTTTTTCTTTGGAAATTGTTGCATGACACCCTCATAACACCCTCCCCTCCGACATCTCAAGACAACTCAGAGGGGCTCAGTTAGCCTCTATGTGTGTATGTTTCAGGTTTCAAGGATACAATGAAACTGTTGCAGGTTTATAATAGTGAGTTAGATATTCTTGCAAGGATTTGGTGTTGCCGATTATTGAATATTTGCCTTTATAATCAGCATGACTGGAGAAGGTGGACGTGGGTTGGGCTCACTAACAGAAGCAAGAAAAGTCAGCACAAACTGAAAATGTTATTGGTAGTAGTCATTTTCTGGGAGATTTGGAAGCATAGATGTGCTATTGTTTTTCATGATATTAAAATCTCTTTGCCACAATTCAAAGAAATATCTGGAGTCACCTAGCAGATTATAGATTTTTTGATGAAATTCCAAACAACATTAAACAAGTGTTGCACTCAGCCTATGATTTGCAAGATTTTGAAAAGCCTAGGGCTTTTTAACATCTTTTCTCATGTTTACAACTTGGTAGTTAGGTCTTATTCTATTACAGCTTTGTTTTGTATCTTAAACTTTTTTGTAATCGTCCTTACCTTTTGGGCTCCTGACCCATAAATAGAATGGAGACTTAAAACAAAAACAAAGTTGATCAAAAGATTGTGTAAGGAGTGGTAATTAATCCCTTCATGACCATATCTCTAATAAAGTAGCAATCAACTTCTATATATTTTGTTCTCTCATGAAAGGTTGAATTATTTACAATAAAGGATGGAGTGATTTTATAGATGAATTTTGGAATGGGAGGAAAAATTGGAGAGAGCCGAGATTGTTGTGTTGGTTGAGACCAGTGGAAATTTACATTATTTAGTTGGTTTTTTTCATTTGATAAATACTTGGTTTTTTTTGGGTAAAATTGCAACAAAATGTATAATATTTTTTGAAGCTATAGAAATGCTGGTTGACGAAGCCTCTTTTCTTTTAGTATAATAGTCTGCAAATATTTATTTATTGGGCATTGTGGTTCTTTGGTAAGCTTTTTTGAAAGCACTGTATGCACTTGGAAATTTATTTTCAGTTTGAGCTTTACCTAACTTGCTTATTTTCTTGAGTAATTGAATTGCAAACGTAATCTTATCTTGTGGGGGATGGATCACCAGTTTTAGTATATTTGTATATGCTTTAGTTCACCTGTTTATTTCAATTTAATTTCACAAAGAATGTCTTGAAGCAGTATTGAAACCATTTTTAGTCTTAGTTCTCTCGATTGTAAGTTGTGATTTGTCTTTATCAGGTTTGCATGAAAGAACTACACTGGAGGAATAGTCCTTTAATCATGTCACAGTGTGGATCAAAAGGTTCTGCTATCAATATCAGTCAGATGATTGCCTGTGTGGGCCAGCAGTCAGTTGGTGGACGTCGAGCACCCAATGGCTTTATAGATAGAACACTCCCTCACTTCCAAAGAAATTTGAGGACTCCTGATGTAAGAGTTAAAATTTTGAGAAGAAATGATATTTTTGTTTACAACTTGGAATTGCATCACCATTTTTAGTTTTTGAGTTCAGAATGGTTAGGATGTAAGGTTTTTTATGTAAGTTCAAGAAATACTGGTATTATGCAATATCACTTGATTCAAATTATATCATATTATTTGTTTCTTCATGCTTAACCAATTTAAATTTAATAGAGATCATGTTTAAAGATTGAATAGCTCTTTATCTTTGAGAAAAGATTAATCATTCTGTGGAGAAGTCTCTTTCATGTAAATGCGCTCTATTCCCAATTTCATTGGAGGATTATTTCAATACTTTTCATCACTTGTGATTTTTTTTAGGTTTTAAATGGTACCTTATTTTTAGTTTAGGTCAATTTATTGGAATTCGGCTTAGAAAATCATATTTGACTTAAATACTATTGGAATATAAGAAATAGGTGGAAGTTGTATATTCATAAGCAAGTAAGGACTCTATGTATAGAGGCTTTATAAAAGAATTTGTGAGAAGGAGAAAGGAAAAGTGTCTCATTCATTACTAACTAGAATATTTATACATACATAAATGGATATCCATTTATATCTAAATGGATCCAATGCAAATACCACTAACACTCCCCTTTAAGTTGGAACATATATATCAAACATGCCTAGCTTATTACATAACTTCTCAAACACACCAACCCACAACCCTTTGGTAAAGATGTCCACCACTTGATCTTTTGAACGAGCAAAAGGTGTTCACCCTTTTGACCACATTATCCTTGATGAAATGACAATTTACTTCAATATGTTTTGCTCTCTCAATGAAAGGTTGGTTTGTTAACAATGTATATGGTAGCTTGATTATCACAATGCATAGGCATGGACAAATAAACACCAACATCTAGTTCTTGTAGCAAGACTTTTAGCCAAATCAACTTGGAAGTGGTTTGTGACATAGCATGGTATTCCACTTCAGCACTTAACTTGGAGATAACATTTTGTTTCTTGCTACACCATGTGATCAAGTTTCCTTCGAGGTAAGTGCAATACCTTGAAGTTGACTTCCTATCCACCTTATCCCTTGCATAGCCAGCATTAGAAAAACCTTCAACACGCAAATGCCTATGCTTCTTGTATAGAAGCCCTTTCCCTGGGGCACTCTTAATGTAAACCAACACACGAAGTGCCTCCTGCCAATGGATATGTCTTGGCACATGCATGAACTGACTAAGTAAATTTACTGTATAAGAAATATCAGGTCTTGTCATAATCAAGTATATTAGTTTCAACCAACCTCTTGTACCTTCTTGGATTAGTAAATGAAAGGGAATCTTCATCCTATAAGGAGTGATTCTACTCAATTGGTGTATTCTCTAACTTATAGCCTTCAAGCCCTATTTCCTTTAATAAGTCTAGGGCATACTTCCTTTGGGAAAGAAACAGTTGTCCCTTGGAATATGCAAGTTTAACACTTAAGAAGTATCTCGATGTCCTCATATCCATAGTGGCAAAATGTTTTCGCAAAAATCTTTTTATCTTTTCAATTTCCTAATTGTTAGCACTTGTTAATAGCGTATCATCCCCATATACAACAAGATTAACCACCTCTCTAGCATTTTTCTTGATAAACACTGAATGATCAACTCTACAACTATCAAAGCCACCACTCCACATAATATTGCTAAATTTTTCAAACCACGCCTTCGAGCTCCACTTAAGGCTGTAAATAGCCTTGTTAAACATGCACATCTGAGTTTCCCCCTGAGCAATATACCTAGGTGGTTGCTTTATGAAAACCTGCTCATCAAGATCTTCATACAAAAATGCATTCTTGACATCAAGCTAGATTAACTCTTAGGACTTTTTGACTACCATAGAAGCACATGAATAGAGTCAAGCCTAGCAATTGGAGGGAGTTTTTGAATAGTCAATGTTATACTCCTGTGAGAAACCTTTGGCTACCAAACGAGCTTTGTACTTGTCTATAGTACCATTGGCCTGTAAGAGATTATATTTGCTCCCTTAGGATAGGGAATCAAATCCCACATGCCATACGAAAGTAGGGCACCCATTTCCTCATTCATGGTAGTTTTCCAATGTGGTATTTGAAGTACTTTATGATGATCCTTGGGCAAAGATTCCATAGAGATAGACAGGGCAAAATTACTGAAGGTGGATTCAAGACCAACATAGGAAATCACATGGGACAAGGGATGTTTCCGTAGAGCAATAGGTAGGTCATCTTGTGGTGGTGTGGGAATGGACTCATTACAAGGATCTTAGGAAGGAATTGGTGTAGGTAGAATAGGAGGTTGTGGTTTTCGACGATATACATATAATGTGGGTGGATTAGTGCTATCTTGTACAGGCTACTCTTCAGATGTTGTGGCATGTGTGTTTGGGTTGTCATCAAAACTCAACCGGACATGGAACAGGAGTGAGACTTTGATCCAAAAAGGGAATAGAACCTAGAACAGGAATAGAGGCCTAATCAACAACATTAGGGTCACCCTTAGGATCAAAATAAGATTGAGACTCAAAGAAGGTGATATCCATAGAGGTATAATACTTCCAAGTAGGAGGGTAGTAAAGGTGATACCCTTTTTGGGTACGAGAATAACCAACAAATATACACTTAATAGACTTAGGAGATAGTTTATCCAAACTAGGAGACAATTCTTAAACAAAATTGACACACCCAAAATCTGTAAGAGTAATAGGAAATAATTCAGTGTCAAGAAGAAGACAATGAAGAGGAATAGCCCCCACCCCCCCTCCCACCAAAGGAGTGGAAGACATTCTATTAATTAAATAAACTACAGTGAAAACTGCATTAGACCAAAGATACTTCGGAATATTTATGTGCAACATAAGGGTGTGAGCCACATCAAGACTGTGGTGATATTTACGTTCGGCAACCCTATTTTGCTAAGAAGTATTAGGACATGTAGTATGGTGGAGAATATCAAAAGTAGAATGGATAATGTCGAAACCTTGTACAAACTCAAGCGTATTATCAGTCCTTAAAGTTTTTGGACATGTAGAAAATTAATTTTTTACTTTAACCAAAAAAGTTTGGAAAACATTAAGTACACTATGACGATATTTTAAAAGATAAACCAAAGATATATGAGAAAATCATCAATAAACACAATGTAATATTGTGATCATGAATAGATGTGACACGACTTGGACCCCAAACATCATAGTGAATAAGGTCAAACATACAAGTAGATGACACAAGATGAAGTTGCCAAGAGGTTGCACATTGATGTTTTTCAAGTTGACAAGACTCATAATCAAAAGATGAGACAGACTTCCATGGTAGAGTTTGACGAAGCTTCTCCTAAGATGGGTGACCCAAACTATAGTGCCATTAAATCGAAGAGTCTATATTGGATAAGCAGGCGACCAAGCCATGAGGAATATCGTCACGAACCAGCACGTACACCTCATTTTCTCTTTGCCTACACCCTAAACCAATCCTTTGTTCCATTTGCAAGTCTTGAAAGGTCACATGAAAGGGTTTGAAATTTATAGAGCATTGTAACTAAACAGTAATGACACCAATGACCAAGAGATTGGAAGAGAAGTTAGGTACATAGAGAACGTCATTTAGCCGTATCTGGGAGGAAGCCTGAAGTGCCCCCTTACCTGAAACTAGGCATGAACATCCATCGACAATGGTAATGGTGGATTTGTCAGGCATGGTAGATAAGTGGTCAAACAAGGAGGGTGTACCTGAAATGTGAGAGGATACACCTGAATCTTTAATCCAAGGATCATCATTGGAGGCAAGCAGAGCAGTACTAGTGCTAGTACCTGGATGATGTGAGGAGGTAGCTTGAACTCTCATGGCAATGGGTTGAGACACTTGTAACTGAAGACGCTCATATTCTACCTACGAGATGGTGACAGTGGTCTAGAGGTAGCAATAGTCATACTAGGGAGCTTCACATTGACATGAGCTTGTGGCTGCAAATGAGGGAATTTATCCCATCATTTTTCTGATTTATCCAAATTTTTCATATTATTGGCACTTCGGGTGTTGTCTATCACCTCATCCTCCACCATGCTCATGCCCCTGACTGCTTGATGCAACAAGAGCAGACTGATCCATGAAGACAGACACAAGTGTCGAAGCTGCTAAAGTAGAAACACGCATGACCTTAGCAAATGTCTCAACAATATTAGACATCTAATCTGTGCTCAACACATGACCCTGAATTTGAGAGGCCACGTTAGGGTGGAGGCTTGCAAGATGGAAGGCAACTGCAAGCTCTTCCTGATAGCATTGAAAGGTAGCAATGTTAGAGGTAGGAGGTTGATAAATGTTTAACTCATTGATTAACCCTCGAAACAGGTTGTAATGCTCTTGACAAGTGTGGTCACCTTGTTTGAGCTGAAGGAGCTCTTTATATATCCGAAAAACTTTTGAGATGTTTCATTCATGATTGTAAATTTGACGAAGATTGTCCCAAATCTCTTTGGTTGTTTTCATCATTAAAACCCCCTATGCAACATGGGGCTCCGTACTTGTCAACATCCAAGAACTAATGGTGGCATCATTAGCATACCACTCATGATAGTCTGGAGTTGCAGGGTAGAAGAGGTGACTTTTCTATTGATGAGCAATAATAATCCTTTCAAAACTTTGAGCTTACAAAGTGTAACTTGAGCCATTGAATTTTTTGAAATTCCTAGAAAACTATGAATTAGAAGATCACCACCACGATTGTATGAGCCAGTGCTTGTAGTAGTGGAGGAATTGCCTAAAGTAGTTGCCATGACCAATGGAACCATGTTGGCCTACGTTTTTTTCCCGTTCTTCTTCTTGTTTTTTTTAGAAGAAGCCCATGGACTTTCAAGAGAAGAAGGAGAGCTGTGGACTATCAGGAGGAGAGTTGGCAAATGCATGCGTCACCAGGTGATGGATGATTAGGCAACTCTAGCGGTAGAGTTCGGTCGGATGAAGCCCTGAAAAGAAGATGAAAAAGAAGAGCTGACAGTGGACTTTTGCTGGGAAAAGAAAAGGAAAGGAGTGCCAGTGGTAGGACTCCTGCTGGGTGAAAAAAACGAGGAAGGAGAGCTGGCTATCTAGCTTATAGTGGTCAGCATTGGTGGCTCACAATGTCGACCACAAAAGATGTAGGCAGTGAGCTCTCGGATTGAGGGCACGAACGGCAAGCGATAAGTTCGTCGCTTGAGGACAGTGGAGGGGGTGGTGGCCTAATGACAGTGGAGGTGATGTGGAACAAACCCTAGTGCTTTGGTATCATGTGAGAAGGAGAAAGGAAAAGTGTCTCATTCATTACTAACCAGAATATTTATACATACACAAATGGATATCCATTTATATCTAAATGGATCCAACCCAAATACCACTAACAAATATAAATCAACTTTAACTTATGTAGGATCAAACTCACAACATCTTAATACATCATTTATTTTCACACTGCCTTTCAAGTTGGATGGACAATCTGCTTATAAAAGACTTAGTAATACAACAAATCTAATAACAATTCAACAATTTAAATATAACATATATATAAAAAGTCATAAAAATCAATTATTTTTTGGGTAGTAACAATAAAGGGTAGTAGTAGTGAACCTTTGATGATGAGGAGATAGCGACAGTAGAAAACCTCTAACCATGTAAAGGCATTAACAGTAGAGAACTTTCAATCATGTGGAGGTAGTAACAGTAGAAACCTTTGACCATATGGAAGCAACAATTGGAGAAAACCTCTATCTATATGCATAGATATGGCTTAGAAATTTTTGTTTGTTTTTTCTCCTTTTTTTAACTTCCAACATTTTTTAAAATTTTTCAACACATTTTTATTATTTTTCTTTCTTTTTTATCTTACTCTCTCCCCTTCATCCTCATCTTTCTCTTTTTTTTTCTTTTTTTTTTCTTCTTCCTTTTTTTTTTCTTTACCCTCTTTTCTCCTTTCTTTTTTTCCTTTTCTTTCCTTTCTTTTTTTCTCTTTCCTTTCTTTTCCTTCTCTTCTTCTCCCCCTTCATTTGCAACACTCATCAAGTTGTTAGCTTCCAAAAGCTACCGTCATTAGTGGTGGAACCACATGGCAACATAATACTAATGTGTTCTTTTGAGAATTTGCAAGTGTTCTATGGTGGAGTCCTTCATTGCTTGCAAGAGTGTGAAGTTGTGATCTTGTTTTAGTCTCATGTGACAAAAAAATTGGAGGTGGGCGACAATGAGGGAGTTGGTGGTAGTGGGGAGAGATGGTGTTGGGTGGCAGAGGTGGGTAGGAGTGGAGGATGGCAAAAGGTTTCGAGTGTAGGAGAGAGACAACTAACATAGGCGTGGTGGTGATGACCAAAAAAAATTGAGAGGTCACAGAAGGACATGAGATGATGAGAAAGGGGTTGAACAAACCAATGATGTTGGTGGTGGCAACTTTGACAAGGGCTGCCAATGGTAGTGGTTGTTCGGAGGATGATGATGGTTAGGATTTCCCTCTTTCATACCTAGGTTTTTCTCTCTTTTGGACTCTTAAAACTTAAGCTCTCGATATCATGTTGGAATACAATAAATAAGTGAAAGTTGTATATTCATAAGGAAACAAGGCTTCTATTTATAGAGACTACATAAAATATACAAAACAACTTTAAACAATATAAGACTAAGTTTATAATATTCTAATATATCATTTATTCTCACAGATACCATATAGAAATATGGTGACATCTAACTCAAAAGTTTAAGATCATAGAAGACAATTTTTATCATCCAACTTGTGATAGTGAGACTTTTAGTCCATGTATTATGTGAGGAAACTATGAGTTGTGAAATCTCTTTCTTATAAATGTGCTACGTTCCCACTTTCATTGTGGGATTATTTCAATGCTCTTCCTTATTTGGGACCTTTTTTAAATTCTAAATGGTGTTTTTTTTATTTAGATGGATTTATGGGATTTGGCCTAAAAATTGTATTTAACTTTTTGATATGATGTAGTCATGTAGAGACATCTATCTTAAAAGCTTAAGAGCGTGGAAGATAAATTTTTCATCCAACTTTATTGACATGACAATGAAACCTTTAGTCCAGGTATCTAAGTTATAACAAAGCAAAAGACATGGTCTGATATTCAGGAAGTAGCATTGAAAAGTCAAAAACAATACTGACTTTGATGTATAACTGATACTTTTCTAGACAATTCGTATCCAGATCCAACAACAAAAACTGCACGCAGGCTTGATAGTTGGTCAATTTTTTAAAATATTAATTTTCAAAAATATTTTACAAAGTAATCTTAGATGAAAAATATTTTTAAAGGTAGGCCTGGTTGCCATAGCATGTCTTTATTATTTTTAATTTTTTTCATGAATTTGGCAATCGAACCTCCAAATTCATTCTGTAGGGAAGAATTCAATGATTCAATCATTGAATTTAGTTTTTTCAAAAATCCCTTTTCGTGTCTTTACTAGAATTTGTTGGTTTTTCTGAATTGATTAGAACTCAGTAGTTGTACCTAGTTGTACCACTGGATTCTTCTATAAAAGATCAATGATTCAATTTGCTATGATAACAAGTGGGGTTGTAGATGGATAGAATATGGATTGGATCTAGCATTTATTATATTTGTATTTATTTTTATTTAATGAATATGAATACAAATACTGATTTATGTTGAATAAGAAAAATTAAAGCTATATTTGTAAACATTTAGATATGGATTTTGGATAATTATTGAATATGAATAGAAATGAATACAAATAATCTTAATGAAATATAAATATTTATGAAATAATTTATAAATCAATAATAGTTTAAAATGAACTA
This sequence comes from Amphibolis antarctica, assembly GCA_024699675.1. NCBI lineage: Eukaryota > Viridiplantae > Streptophyta > Magnoliopsida > Alismatales > Cymodoceaceae > Amphibolis > Amphibolis antarctica. Next base: position 30,280 of record JAMKPZ010004490.1, read on the forward strand.
CTATAAAGGGTTATACTATTTTGTGTTTGTTTTCAATTTTGAAATATTTATATGGTTACGTGTTTAGATGTAACTAATTTTATTTTTGTTTGAATTAAAGTGAAGTATGGACTATGGACCAACTTTAACTAAGGTATTCAATAGTGTAAATAAATTACTTAGTAAGTATTATGTTATCTATAGTTTAAACTTTAATTAAATATATTTATTTAGTGTGATTATGATATTTGTAAGTATAATAATATCAATATATATTTTTATGTATCTCATTTACTTAAAAATGTATTTTTAGTATAGTTTTTAAAACTTTCCTGAAGTCAAAAGGGGTCTGGTTAGAATCTTGCAAAACATACATTTTTACAATGTATGTAGAATTAAAAATCAGAATATCTACATTTATATTCAAAGATACCAATGCCATCTGTATTTTGATTCAAACTGAGAAAATTCAAGAGAACATCCATATCCGAATTTGCATTCAACTGAATGTCTTGTAATTGCCAAATATCCATATTTGGTAAAATGCAGATTCAAATCCGGCTTCAATCTGGATATTTGGATCCATGTTGTATCCCTAGCAACCTGACCTGCTTTTGAAAATTCTTTTCATCCAAGCTGCCTTTGCAAATTTTTTTAAAGAAATTTATATTTGACAAAATAACCAGACAGCTTTGGATATAATTTGCAATGGTGACAGCCTGGAACATGGCTAGACCAACAACCAAACTTAGAAGTTCTGGTGATGGTGGGTGAAGAGGAGGCTGGCTGGATGGTTGATCCTCGTCTGCCAATACAATGGTAGGCTTCTGGAGGGAGGGAGGATGTCACCTGGCCTGTGGCAGCATGTGTCATGAGCCCATGGTTGTTGACTACTTGCCTATGTCAGTAGCAATGGTGTGTGTAATTCGTGGTATATAGAATATGTATCTATTAGTGATGTATAATAATTTGCTGGTAGGCTATTGAGATGCAAAAGGTCATGGTGATGACCTCCAAGAAAGGCAGTTCGATTCTACTAATGTTATATTATATTTTATTAAAGTTATGTATAATATAATGTTATGTTATATATTATATATGAGGTTGCTAGCTCTGTAGGTGCCTACAAGGCCCACATCTGTAGGTGGCCGATTCTGGATAAGCATTTGGAATCTTTGACCCTCTTACTCAAAATCCAGGACTCTTACTTGGTCGGATTTCGAGTGAGAAGTGGAAGAAGGGGCGACAATCATTCATCGCAGGGGAGAAGGGGAAGACAACCAGATTCTAGGTATGCACTCGGAATTCATGACCCTTTTACTTGGAATCCGGAACTCTAACCTGGAATCTGGATGGGCACCTATAGAAGTTGCTTCTATTGACTTCTATAGGTGCCTACAAAGCCATTAATCTAATTATATATATATATATATATATTGTATATTATATGAAGGGAAATGACATTCTAATGGTACCATTATAGTGTCATCTTTAGTAGTGAGTTTTGAATTGGAATTTTCTCTTCGAATGATTGGAACTTCCTTTGTACTATCAGAATTTTCTCTGCACACCATCAGAATTTCCTCTCTGAACGACCCGAACTTCCTTTGCACCATTGGAATTTCCTTTGCGCACCACTTGAACTTCCTCTGCATCATTGGAATTTGCTCCAAACACCACCGGAACTTCCTCCGCACCATCGGAATTTCCTCTTCAAACCATTGGAATTTCCTCTCCAAACCATTGGCATTTCCTTCAAGCATCATTGGAACTTCTTTTAGCGAATCTGCACCACTAGAAAAGTTTTTTAATGGCACCACTAGAAAATTAGCTCCCTTATATGAATATAGTATAGTATATTGTATTGCTTTCCTTGATGGGGTTTTGGTTTGGTCCCCTGCACCTTGTATCCCCTTTGATTTTTTCTGACACCTATCTGATGAATAATATTGGGATATGGTTGGATTAAAAAAAAAGTATAGTATAATATAATGTAACATAATATGTTGAGGGAAAAATTGGAAAATGCAAAAGCTTGAAAATAAAAACAATAAATTATAAAGATAACATACATAAAAGATAGAGTTAGATTGTAAAAGTAACATAAATTTGTAAATTTGGAAACTAACATGGGTGAATTTGTTAAAATATAACGTAATATAGTTTGGCAAGGGTAAAAAAGTAAAATTACATGAAGATGAAGGTAATATTGCATAACATAACATAGCATTATACTCATAATATGATGTGATCTGATATGATATGATATGATATGATGTAATATAATATAATATATTGTGTGAGGGTAATCTTGGAAAATGTTAGGTGTTGAGCATAGGGTTTAGGTAAAGGCTTTGGTACCATGACAAACAATACAGAATCGGATAATGTTATGGTGTAATGGGGAACAATGCAGTCTTCTGTATATACTACAATTACCATAACTGCACTTCACCAAATTAGGATCCATATATGGATCCCTCTAAGAATAAGTAGTAGTTCTGGAATATTTATTTGTTCATGAAATGTCTGTGAACATACCTAACCATATAAGAATTGCGTTAAATTTTTAAGCAAAAAAGTGTCAAAACGGTAAAATCATGTCGATGAAAATAACTGAAAAATAAAATGAGAAAATGGCCATTTAAATTGCCAAAACTGGAAAAATAGCCCTTCACCCTTTTATAAATGGGGGAAATCATCCTTCAGACTGAAAGTATGATAAATTTTTTTCAAACCATTTTCCACGTTTTTCCAAAAAAACCAAGTGGTTAAGTCTAAAATACGTGCAAATGTCATTTTTCCATTTTCACAACAATGGCTAGCACCTTTTGGGGCTAATCTCTTCCAGTGTCACTCTGAGACAATCTTTTTAATGTAGTTTTCTTTTTCCAATGCTAAGCTAGAAAAAGCAGCTCCTCTCGGATTTTCTTTTTAAACTCTTTTCATCATTTGATAGGGAAAGCATGTAGAATACTCACTGACTTTGCATGTTTGATGATATCTATTGCTGAATTCTCCTGTAGGCTAAAGGATTCGTTGCTAATTCATTCTATTCTGGTTTGACTGCAACTGAATTTTTCTTTCATACTATGGGTGGACGTGAAGGCCTAGTGGATACTGCGGTAACTTTGACTTTGTTTACAATTCTTTATGTGGTTTTAAAATTTTCAATGATTTTAATTAATGTATAATCAATTCTTTGCAACTGAATTTTTTATATGTTTTCTACTTGTTTAGGTGAAAACAGCCCAAACTGGTTATATGTCTCGGAGACTAATAAAATGCTTGGAAGATCTGGCTGTTTATTATGATCAAACAGTTCGTGATGCTACTGGTGGGATTGTTCAGTTCCTCTATGGAGATGATGGAATGGACCCTGCAAAGATGGAGGGAAAGAATGGAGAACCTCTGAACTTTGATCAATTACTTGGGAAAATCATGGTCAGTATCACATGTCGTTTGGTAAGGTTTATAGGCTTTGCAGTAACTCTATTAAAATGGTGTTCATTCATAGGCGACATGCCCTTCCCATTCTACCACTCTTTCCCCATCAGAAATATTGCAAATCAGGGATGACAGGCTCTCAAAACGTGACATGACCCCAGAAGGTGGCTGCTCTGCTGCCTTTAAAGATTTATTATCAGGCTTTATTGAGAATGTTTCTGAATCCTTGGAAAAAACAAGAAGGTCTCTCAAATTGGATGTTAATCAATCTGAAGATGGAAATTATTTGGAATCTCTTGCTGCTCGTCTATCTGGCCTCTCTTACAAGCAACTCCAGGTGAGCTTTGTCCATGGTAATTTTCAGTTGAGAAATGCTGACCAGAGTCATTTCTTTCACCAATTAGGGATGCTAACTTAATTTTCTGATAGTACATTATATTGTTATTGTTTTATGATTTGAATTATGTTAAATTTTACTTATCAAAGGAAACAAAAAACATTGCACTATTACAAATGCAATTTTTCATATTGAATTGGTAAAGAATGTCAAAATTTGAATATAGTTCATATAGCTGGTTATAGTGATTTATTTGATGATGGTTAAATGTATGTAACTAGCATGGAATTCAACATCAGCTTCATGTCAGATTTTGGTCTGATAAGAGAAAGGAAACATGTCAGATTTCAGTGGAAATCTCAGTAGAAGTTCATTCAAGTCACAGCAACAACAAAAGTTGATCAATAACTAGGAATTTGGTCATGGAATTTTAAGATGAGCTATAGTAATTTAAAATACATACTAAGAATGATTAAAATTATTTTGTAGCTAAAGTAATCCTCTTATGGCATTTCTGTCTGATGCCAACAAATCAGAGCAGTAAACCAGATGATAATTGTAAGGAAGTCTTGGGTTTGAAAAATACATTGCATTGACAAATAAAATTTAATCAGTTTTCTGTGGTATTGATTTTTAAGTTAAAAGAATATATTGAACAATTTAATGGGTACACCAACTTCATGTGGAGGATGGAGGAGTATCTCAGTCCATCTCTCTTGTATGTAACAAATTTTCTAATTGAATTTCTATCTTCGTATGAGAAATACATGGTAGGTCTTTGGTCACTATACATGCTGCACTTTTCCTTCACTGCCGGTAGATACTCATGATGGGTTTGTGTATTGAGCCCCTCTCCTTTTTCAGCTACATGTAACATATGTTGAAGATAAAGACTCTTGGCAATGCTGGGTGGGACAACATTGAAGAACATAAATTTTGCTATGGCTCTGTTCATGTTCTCTCCTGCATTTCTGAACGTTCATTTTATTTTCTGTTTTACTTTCTCTTGCACTGACAACTACATCTAGATTGTCAAGTCATATGTCAAATGCTCCAAACATTACAGCAATTCTCTTTCCTTCAATGTTGGCCGACTTCCACTTCCACTACCCTCTTCCCACCTCACACTAGTGGATCTTTGTTTGAACCTCTCACTTTGCCAATTCTCTTCCTTGGATTATTTGATTGTTGTAGCATACATCTCTCTTTCCTTAACAGTCCTCACATCAGAAGGATGGGATGTAATCATTGTCATCATTCTCATCTACAGGGATATGTACTTGTGGCTCATGATCTTTTTCCTCTCTTGTCAAAAAGGATTCTCCCAAATCATTCTTTTGCTTTGTCACCTTGTTTTGCTTTGATTTCTTTCAAAGGTTTCCTCATTCACTCAAATACCAAGCATGGGCAAGAATTTCTCTTTAGCAAGTTTCCTCATTCTTCAGCAGCGTTCAATGTTTGCTTGGATGGTTCTTGGGAGAATCTTGGTGCAAGCAAGCATCTATGAACCATTATGAGATGCCGGGCTAGATGTAGACATGATGGATGGTGGGGGAACAGAGGGCATAGGGAGGGGAAATAGGGTTGGTGGAGGGGATGAGGCTGGTTGACAGCTAAGGTTTCTCTCTTCACCCTTTTTTTGCTTCACCTTTTTTTCTCCCTCAAAACCTTTGTTACCAGATACAAAAAATATGAAAATTTCTCATTAATGCATGGCATATTCCCTTATAAATAGTAATTAGGATGCACAACTTCCATGGTGAGATGTATCCTAACCCCTTATTTATGATATGGGTAGTATCCATTTATTAAATTTTTGATTTCTTTGTATCATATCTAAGTGGTGGGATAAAACTTGCTTGCTACAAACATGTCTAGAGCTGATACATTCCTAAAAATTGCAATTTTTGCCTGACTAGTTCTGCTTAAGGGTATTTTAATTGTAGTAGCTTTGTGTAAAGGTAAATAGAATTTTGCATGTACCAATAAGTGCTTATTTTGTTGCAGATTTTTTGAATATTTTTTACCACACATTCTTCATGGGTCCTAGGTTGAATGTATAATGGAGTTTTGTGGAAGGGGTTCAAATGGAATTTGTTAGGATTGATCACGACCACTAGAAGATGGTGAATAGTAGTTTTTCTAATTTTTATAAATTTTCGTTCGAATTTCAACCAAAATACCAAATAAATGAAACACGAATGATGAAAACGATGCAGAAGTGAAACAAATAAGGCGAAATAAAATTAGATACGAATTTTGAAACAAAATCAAATGCAAATAGTCGATTTGATGCGGAGACAATAAAGAAAATGCGGAAATAAAAGTACGCACAAGATTTTTAGGTAGTTCACCAACTAGCTACGTCCACCTTCAAGCTTAAGAAACTTGAGTCTAATCTAATCACTATTAAAACGATTATAAACCGAGCGTTTATAGTCAAACACCCACCCAATTACAACATGGACTTGTGGTTGCACCCTCCAACTAACCTAAAATTAAGAGTTTGTGCTAAAACTCTCCAACCGATAAGAGTTTATGGTCAAACTCTTCAACCCACCACTCTAAAAGGAATACCCAGATGTGTTTTTGGTCAAACACATGTCAAATCAACAAAAACAAATGAAACCAATCCCTTACAAATAATCAAAATGAGTTTACCTCGAAGGAGTGAAGAATTCGAGTTTTAAGCTTTTGTGCCTTCAAGATCCCCTTCATTGGAGCACGAAAATCCTTTGAATTAAGTTCGAAATGTGAGCACCAAAGCCACAAGAAAGAGTGAAAATTCGTGTGTGAAATAATGAAATGATCTCCTATTTATAGATGCAAACTTAAGTTAACAGCTAATCCAAAATTGTTATAATGATTTTTTAAATCGTTATAACATTTTTATAACTTACTTTATATTTTAAATGGATCGTTGCATCGAACTAGTGTGCCGAAATAAAATTCATTATAACATTTTCCAAATCGTTATAATAATTTTCCTATGTCAAATTATGGATTTTGGATAATCTAGAATCTAATCTTAACGAGTAAATATTTCAAAAACTTTTCTAAGTAATGACTTCTCATCAATCCAAGATTTCGGATTTTCCTGGATTATTTTTCTAAGTAAATATCTTTTAAAAACTTACCTAAGTATCATTTTGAATTCAAAATTCGTTATAACAGTTTTGTAAAATCGTTATGCCGATTTTCCTAGATTCTTTAATTTATAAGATTTTTTTAACGGATTTATTTTTCAAAAAGTTTCCTAAGTGTCAGGACAAAATAAAAAATCATTATATCATTTTTTACAAAATGTTATACTGATTTTCCAGGTAGCTAAAGTTATGTGACCTGTCATGTGAATAATAAATCATTATAATGAATGTGAAAATTTGTTATAACATTTTTGGTCTGTAAAGATTTTAATAGGTGTGAACTTAGGATCTAAATGAGTGACCTATACTAGTATTCAAACCTTCTTGTAGTTTGTCTTTATTGACTTCATTATCTTCATCTTTAATTCTTGAAATTTCTTTGACTTTTTTACTTTCATACAATTTCTTTATTCCTTCTTTATAATTTTATAACTTTGTATTTTTGACTTAATTTTTTCATGCCTTTATTTGCTCTATGTCAAGTTATTTGATATTATCAAAATCTATAGAAAGTGAGTTCTCAACAGGATTGACTTAGAGGGAAAATTTTGAAGGTTGCCTTGTTAAGGGTTAGTAGGTTTGAAGGAAAGAAGGGAAAGCATTTGGTTGTTATGGCTGGTGACGTAGATTTTGAAGTGCCATGTTTGTCGCTGTTGCTGATGATCACACTTGAATTCCCTTTTTTACTCGGGTCTTGTCTTAGAACCCTGTTACATTTTTATCCTTTCTTCTGTTCTCTCTTTTTCATTTTTCATTTTTGTATTCAAGCAAATAGGTTTGCTTGAATATACCACCTTTTTTCTGTCCTTGGTATATTCCATTGCTATTCTTCAAAAACATTGGCCTTGAGAAACATTTTTACATAATCTGCAATGAACTCTGGTAAGCATGTGTACCTTCTGTTGTTGCCTTAATATCTGTTTACAAATGATTATTTTATCTTTCATGTAGGTATTTTTGGAGACATGCATTTCTCGCTATCACTCAAAAAAAATTGAAGCTGGAGCTGCAGTTGGAGCTGTTGGAGCACAGAGTATAGGAGAGCCTGGAACACAGATGACACTGAAAACCTTCCATTTTGCTGGTGTTGCTAGCATGAGTATCCTTCATTGCATTTTCATCAAATTTGCATGGTTCTTGCTGGAAAGCTGTGGTGCAATGACACTCTTTTCTTCATGTTCTGATTTCTTTTGTTTCATCAAAGAAAAGGGAAAATTTCTTCTATTGAAATAGATAGGATTTACAAAATAGAAAGTGGCTTTCTTTTTTTGGCTTCTTTCTTCTTTAAACTTCACCTTGAGATCCTATTTAAGTTGAACGCATGAAATTGACCAAATGATGTTCGATTGTCTGATTAGCTTGATTTTAAGCAGAGATTGATCCTTGCATCTATAGAGGAACTGTAAAAGACTTATTCCATTCGTCTGGTAGATCACATTATTTTACTAAAGTGAAGTTCCAATTAGTTTTTTTATTCAGTTTAAATTTATCTCTTAATTTTTTGCTTTGTTAGGGATTATGTATTGTAACTTAGTGTAGAATTCTTGGTAAGATCTAGGCAAAATGATAAAGTTAAATATGCTAATTCTCATAAATTCTGGTTTAAGAAAATTGTCAAACAAAATATACCAATTTGTGACACAAGGTTTTACGTTATGTTATTAATATAAATGGCACATCAATTTTTCAAGTTTGGTATATCGATTCTATGATTCAGTATGTTGAAAGCATGACTTAATATGACCCAATACAATCACATTGTGTTTATTAACATGACATGGTTAGGCCATGAGTTGTGCCTGAGTCACCTTTTTATGCATGACATAATCCAACACAAATAATGTTTGAGCATGACGTCGATTAGGTCGTGTCCCTACTTCACATGTATGCATTTACAATTCTAGCATTTTTATTTGTTGTAGCTACAAAATGGAATACAACATTATTTCATCCTGGAAAGTTTGGTATCCTTGGTTATCAATCTTTATTAGTTTAGTTAAAGAATTTGGACTCATCCTTTCCATATGTAAAATAGAGGTTTTCTACTCACGTTGGTTTATGTTCTTTAGAAATTTCTCTTTTTTATAGAAGTCAAAATTTGCTGAATTTAATTACGTGGTGCTTTGCACAATAATTTGATGGTAACATTTGAATATGTTTTCTTTTTCTTTTTAAGCAAAAGAATGTTAACTTTTGAGAGATAACATTTTATATTTCCCATTGGCTTCATGGCTTGATTATTTCATTCTTTGAAGAAATATTTGTGATCTGGAGGGTAGCTCAAATGCATGTGGAGTGATTCCTTTACGAACTTCTTAGATATCACACTTGGAGTCCCTCGCATATTAGAAGTAATAGATGCAAAAAAAAA
>JAMKPZ010004491.1:0-42802 GCA_024699675.1 Amphibolis antarctica
TTTTTTTTTATTAAATATTATTTAATAGTTAATATTAATTTTTTAATTTTAATTTTTGATTTTATCGAACATCCTTTTAACGAAGACACGATAATACAAGACGAGTGACAGATAAATGGCAACGGAGGCAAAAGACAAAATGGACGATGGGCACAAAGAGAGGCGGTTGCAGGACAATTTTTTTGTTTGTGGTTTGAAATTTCAAAAGAGGGGAGGTGAGTAAACAAGGAAAAAGTTGTTTATATTACCTAAAAATTTTAAAAAAATTTCAGATCTTTACCCCTCGTTGAATTTTTCGTACGATTTTGCAAAGAATTCTTAATGATGTTGTTTTGTTTAATGTTTACTATATGCTGTATGAACATACATCTCAAATATTTTTAGTATTAAAAATATTAAAAATTGATTTCCTTGTCATGGTTGCTTGGTGGCATTGACGTGCATATAATCTTTTAAGAAAGTAAAACAATAGATTCTATTACATTTGACTAAAATAACAATGAAAAATGACATTGAAAAAGAAATCGAAACATATTAGAAGATTGTGCTGTTTCTTCTAAATTTGATTTTTCATTGCAGGATCTTTAGAAAATATTGTACCACATTACAAATTTTATTTGCAACAGAAAAAGAAATTTTTTTAGGGCAACGACATCATTTATCGGGAAATGAGTTATTATTATTATTATATTACATTAATGACATAAATTTAATTAATTAATATAAAGATAAAAAAAATAAATCAATGATCTTGTAGATTTGAAATTCCAATAAATACGTACAGAAAGATCGAAAATGTGGGAAACAATTTCTCACTTTTATTTTGCACAAACGCATATATTTTTAATAATTAAATGAAAATTATTTTTCATTGTAACTAACTACACTGTAAATTCCTTTGTTAAAAAAATTACCTTTAAATTTATAATTACCTATTTAGATTTTATTTGTTAACGAAATTTTATTTCTAACTTTAATTTTAATAATTATAAAATATAAAAATAAAAATAAAAATTTATATATAAAGTTTATATGATTACGATAATATATACTTTTTTTGATAAGTTCAAACCGAAAACATAGCCACAGGCAGAAAAAAATCAAAACCACTTCACCTAGTGTCCTCCGCGGGAATCTTACCAGTTAAGCCACCTCACCCTCTTCACCTCCTCCCTATATAAACCCCAAACACACTTCGATACCGGAAATCCTACCACTGTGCCATGGCGTCGAGCGCTGAAGAAACGCGGCACCAGTTCGCCATCATCGAGGGCGACAATCGGAGATCGGTGGATGCGATCATGGCCGACTTCTCGTCCCGGTTTCCCAAGGAGTCCTACTTCAGGGTCTGCAGCAACTTCGCAATGCTCTTGGAGGTAAACTAGCTTGTTCATCGTCTGAAAACTCTCATTCGAGGAAATGATTGGCGTATCCTGGTGTTGGAGGGTCTAGGATTTAGGATCTGCGCTGCAGTTGTTCTTATTCTGATTTTGATGCTCCTCATGCTTCCTCTTTCGCTTAAACGTCTGGGCGTAGAAGAATTGTCAGTGCGACGTCTTGCGGACTCGGGTGATTTATGCAGCGATCGGTGAGTATTGCCGAGTTCGTTTGCTTGTGCTATGTAGTGTCCGTCTCTCTGCCGCTTCTTCTTCATGATTGTTATCGATTCATGGACAGAATCCGTGAATCTATATTTGACGTGATTTTATGGATTTGGCGACCTCGTTACACAGTCCTAGGGCGTAGGGGCAAAGGGATTGGAAAGTTTTTCGTTCTGCTTTTATTGGAATTGGTTGCAGGTTATTGTCTCCGGGTGATGAAAAAATAAAAACAAAAAAGTGCCTCTATAAAGGCACATCTGGAGAACTTCTGTAGAGTGTCTCTTATTTTAATATTATCAATTTTTTTAAAATTTTAAAAATTTTCATTATACAAAAAATTTAAAATTAATTGTATAATTAATTAATCTAAGGCATAATATGCTATGCTTTAAAAATTAATTCAACTTAATCAAGCTATAGTTGTTATATTTGTTAATAATATTTTTTTACAAAATCAATGAATGAAATTTAACAAAAAATGATGAATATTTAAATCTTTAGATCGATGATTGGTACTTGTTTGAGTGAAACGAAAATTTTACCATGTATTTATAGTCATTTAATAATTTAATCCGTATAGTTACTTCTATCTCCTTGTTTATTTTGTAAGAAAATACAAGTGCATCTTTAGATAAATTCTTTAGAGAAATTGGCTTGAAAAAAGAATGGTGTATGCTTAAGGGACGCCCATTACTCTCTCAAAGAAGGAATTGCAATTTCATGCGTTATTTTATAATTTTTATTGTTATTGATGTGTCATGCATGAAAAATATTAATAAATAATATAAGACACATGGTAGGTGGTAGGTGGCGAACAACATATGTCCTCAAATCTATGCATTAATGGAGCACTTATCAGGCTCCCCTATGAGGAGTGGTAGGTGGCAAACAACAATAAATGGAGGACACATGGTGCCCTACCATTGAATATCATGTCATTTGCTAACATTTTAGGGCATAGGTGTGAATTGAGTTGTAATAGTTAGAGTGAAGGAAAAATGTGCGTTTGTTTAAGAGGTAGAATTAGATGAGGTGAAGTTTACATTTTTCAAGAAATTATATGATTTACGATATGAGTGTTTGACATGATTTTTTAGTATAAATTGTTAAAGTTGTTTCGTAAATGTTATTATAGACCGTGGTGGTGTATAGTGAAAAATAGAGGTTCATAGTGAAAAATACTTAAACAAACAGTCTAAAATATTGGTAAGATATCCCTATTTTACATGTAGTAAGTGTTTTTTCAATTTGGTCTTCTTGGCAACTTCTTAAAGAAGAGACAAATGCGTCATATTTTGTAATAAGGCAAGAATCATGCATATATTTATACAAATTATAAATATTTATTTGCTGAATATCATGAATATTAGAATGGTGAAAGACAGTGGAGCATTTCTCATTTTATATATGCTATGGATAAAAATTTACTAGCCATTCTAGTTTCTTCAATTGCATGTTGGTAAATTTTCAATATTAACAGAAATATTTTAGATGAAAGAAGATTAAGGTTGAAGCTTGATATATTAAAATTACTAATGCATGTTAAAGATTGAATGTTTGCTCAGCATCGTGATGATTTTATTGATGATCTACAAGATATAAGTCTTGGAGCATAATTTTTTCCATAATGTAATTATTTTTTATCTTTTTCATTGTATATTATCCTTTTATGTAATTTAAATCCTTAATAAATAAACTTTCATGTAATTTAATTTAATACAAAGTTCAAATAAATAAAAATAAATTTTTGTCTTCATCTACAATTTTGTGTGATAAAAAGATCATAAGCATAGACATGAAATAAATACAAAGTACAAACAAAAAGTATGAGCACAAAACACAAGCAGGAATTATGAACATGAAGTATGAGCATGAAGCATGAGCATGAAGCATGACATGCAGCATGCTGTGAACATAACACGAAATAAACATGCTTGTGGGTCATGTTGGGTTGATCCCTTGGCCAATCATACCATGCTAGTACGGCTGGAATGGCTACTGTGCCAAGCATTTTTGAATTGTGCTAGCTCAATTTGGCCCAATTGACATGTATATTTCAGGAAGGTTGTTTCTCCATATGGGAGAAGTTTGGCTGAAAAGCTTGGCCAACTTAATGGACAAATGGTCATTGTCAAGGTGTGGACAATTGTTCTTTCATATTTTGTTCTTAGGACCTACTTGAGTTGGGTCCCCCATTTCAACAATTAATTCCAAAAGTTTATTGGGAGAAGAAAGAAGAAATGGAAAAGGAATAGGTGGACAGATGGAATCCACCATCAATTGCAGCAGTCCAAGAGTTTTGTGGTCCATTTCATAGAACACTCAAGAGGAGAGGCCATTGGCCAGGCTACTGGTGGTAGAATAGAGGACCATCAGTTTGTCCAATGGTAGCAGTGGCGGTAGTGCAGGCTTGGAGGGCCATATGTAGGCTTCATGGCCTGAAAAAGAGGAGTTGACGATGCTGTAGGCCTGGTCTGCTGTGACAAAAGGGACCAAGGGGTCCTGAAGGTGTTGGATGGAGGGGTGGAAGGAGGACCAAAGGGTCCTATTGGTGGTAGAAGAGGAGGGGCATGGTGGTGGTGGGGTAATTGAGATTTGCTGGGTGGCTGTGGTTGGTTGGATGGCTTGGGTTTCCAACTTGACCTTGATACCAAGTGAGAAGAGAGGAACAATAGATGATTAATATTACTAATGGTGATCACAACTTCATATATATATATCCATTAACCCTTTTTCACCAATGTTGATTAGGGTTTGGACTAAATGAATATCCATTAACCCATCATATCATTATCCGTATAATTTGACTTAAGACAAATCTAACAAAGATAAATAGTGAATAAAGATTATTCTAATCTAAATTCTAAAATGTTGTTTGAACATATATCCTCCAAATTCACGTACATTGCTTATATAATTTAATTTTTTTTGTTGCATTTATACCCTCCCTATTTGTCATGTGAGTGCATATATATCTTTAGAATGAACCATGGTTGGCAACAAGGATGTTGATGCACATGCAAATTTCATGGGTGTAAATGCAATATGAGCTCAACAAAAATTCATTAATCTCTTGGAAGATCATCAATAAAGTGTAATATGGATGCTGGTAAGGCTATTGATGGATTTTATTAGAACAAACATGAGAATATACACGCACAAAAAAAACATTTTAGTGTGTACAAGCAATACATGAAAAATTTGAAGTTATAACCTATGCACTAATAACCATCTACTTTTTTTGAAAGAACCCATTTAAGAATTTTTTATTTCAAATTGTATTTTTGAAAACATATTTCAAATTTTGTTGGAGTTTGTGTTTTTTTAAACAAGTACTTGGAGTAATAATGACAGTTTTCCGATTTCGATTCTATTTTCAATTTTAATTAACGTTTGATAATTTTACAAAAAGGAAATTAGTACTTTAGATCTAGATTTAGATTTACATTTAATTTCAAACATAGGATGTTGGAAAAATTGAGGAGGCTATCATAGAGGATTTATGATTGCTGTTTGGCTCAAATTAACAAAAAATAAAACAATGTACATTTAAAAAAAGTTTATTTCAAAAATTATGAACCGTTTTTAGTTTTAAGAATTATGGGATTTTAAGTTAAGTTCATGCAATATAAATAATAGTATTTTAATTTTAATTGTAGATTCAATTTTAAATTAACAATAATAAAAATATTAAGTCACTATTTTTAGTTTTAATTTTTATTAGATTTATAGAGATTTTTTTGTAATGATTATTTTTTTCAATGTTTGAAAATATGCTAGCAATTTTCAAAAATCATTTCCAAATGTCTTTATGCTAACTTCTTGCTAAAGGTACCGAATTAAAAAATATTTCAGTTTGAACTAAAGGTACTGAATTAAAAATATTTGAGTTCTATATTTTTTTTGAAAATGACAACTTATTTTTGTACATTAGATCTAAATAATTGTTATCAAGCAGACCCTTTGGCTTTGTTCAGAATAGCTTTTAGAGTTGTTTTTGGATGGTGGTCAGTTTTAGAAGCTGTGAGCTCTTGGAAGCTTTCCTTAAATGGGGGGCAGTGTAATGGAACTTCTGGAAATAAAAGAAGTTAGATTTATAGGATGGTTGTTGATTTCTAGTTTTGATTAACATACAAAAATAAAATGGTGGATCCAATTGTTCACAGACAGTTGGCACATGGAGAAGGGGGATTGTGTGTGTGTGGGGGGGTGGTGGTTTAAGTGTTATACTATTGAATATAGACAATGAAACATATAGATGGTGATGTAACCAAAGGTCTAATACACATGGTTTCACTTTACCAACATGAAGTTCTTGTGATTTAGTTATTTCAGTTGAGCATGGTTTTATGATAGGGGCATGCTATTTATCATCTTTCTTTTGTTTGTATATAAAACCATGTTTTAGGATGACAAGCAGGAGCTGTCATCACTTGTCTAATCAACCAATAAATGGTAAATATTATTGAAAAGAACCATATAATGAATGATCTTTGAAGTGAGAGATTCTGCAAAGATTACACCAGGTAGAAGTGAGTTATAGATGCCATATGATATTTTTCTTTGACATACTTGGATGATCTTTTCCACACAAATTCGATGTCTTAATCCCATTTTCCTTGTATTTATGTTTTAGAATATTTTCATAGATGTGAGATGTGTATTTCTTGACCTAAAGAGATTTTCTAGCTGGAATTGTTTTGGATGAGTGATTCCTTATATTATGTTTATTTCATCATATTTCTTACATATTAATCAAGCTGCCATTTTGATTTGGTTGATCTCAATACATATCTAGTTCATCTAATTTTTTCTGACCAATATGTAATAATTTTTTTGTTAGGACAAGTCATTTCTCAAGCCTAGCCAGCGATTGGTCGTGTTTGGGATTTTGCATCAAGCTTATTCCTCTCAAACTTCTACAAAACCGTTTCAATCATTACTTTTAGACGTGAGTATAAACCATGGAAATATTTTTCTTGACATTCATCTTTTGATATTTGAATTGTTAATGGCTTTGGCCTGATTTTTGAACCCAACTAAAATCAGCCATGTTAGTGGTTGTTATGATCATTGGGTGTATGTGGGCAGGTGAATAAGTAGATTTAAGTGCTAACCATGTCATAAGATCATTGTCTTGACCATGAAGTAAATCTTGACCATGAAGTAGGAAGGTGTGTCTTTTGTCTGATTCATTGTTGTGGAGGCCAATAGCCCCTCAAAGTGCACTCTCCCTTGTACTCTTTTCCATCATGTCAATATAGATCCACCTTGATACTTTCTTCAATCTCACCATCACAAGCTCACTGGTAGCAAAATCATAATAAGTTGTTAGTAGCATAGCTTTTTGGATTGATCTGGATTAGTAATTTCTTACCTGTTTGGATTGGTGTTTTGGTTATCTGATATGATAATTGGGTTATTATCAAAAATCTCATAGATTGGCTGATTTTGGATCACAATTTGGATTTGGATTGTTGAACTGGTCGTCAAATCCTTGGATTTTTTATATTGATCAGATCAAGATCGATTGATTCTTTTGATCTGTATATCTACAGGTGTAGCTGTGGGTTTTCAACATTTTTCTCCCCTCTTCCCTTCAATCCTCTTCATTTTCTCTCCAAATTGGTAGATCTTTGTATGATTTGATCATATTCAAAATCCTTTGACGTTATGCATTATATTTGCAACATTTTGTATGATTTTTTGATTTCTCAGATGGTTGAGAACAATCAGTTTTTTTGTATGATTTAAAGTGTTTTACTGCCTAGAAAATTTATCTAATTATTTTTACATGCTTAATATAGCTTGTTTTATCTTTATCCTTCAGTTTCAAGTCAATTTATTTTTTATTGTTTCCACTGATACAATCTTTGATCCTTAATACGTTTTCTTTTTTAAGGGATTGATCCTTAATATGATACTGATATTTTAATCCTTAGTTAATGGTAGTTGCACACGTCTTGTGAAATTGATATTATTGGTACTCCCAACTCCCAAGTAGCCCTAACAATGGTATATTATTGGTTGTAACGTAAAGAGATAGGAGAAATATGTTACACTGAAATAGTATTTCGTTGAGAAATAAATCTAATCCATGGATGATTCCTTGATAAAATTAAGTGTTATTTGTCCTTTTCCCCAAAAGGAAATTTTGAGAAAAATGTCCTACCAAAAATCTTAAATTACTTTTTTGTTTTCGTCTAGAAGAGTGACTCGGAAACTGAGATTATGCTATATTCTCTTTCATGATTTTAAGTTTCATTTGTCATTTTTTTATTGTTACTTGAGAAGGAAATTCTCCGTTTTTTTGAATGATGAAATGGGGTTTCTCATTTAATAAAATAAGAAACATCCATGAAGCAAAAGGATGACCAAGATGGTCCAGAAATAAAAAAAGTGAAATTGCCATTATTTTATTGCAGCTTGAAGTTGTTGAAGATTGCTTGTAATATTATAGTTACTTTGTTGGGGTGCTTAGCTTTTGTCACCAAATGGAATGCTAAAAGTTCACAATCTCAAATGAACCATTCCCTTTCAAGGACCTCTTTAGTTGCCCTTTCACGTTAGTGCTTTTTTTCATCTTACACATTACTCTTTTTTATCATGTGGAATATACAAATCAATCAAGACACACATATATGAAATTCTTTAGATAATATTCAGCATGTGTACAATAATGTGAGAAGTATCCCCTTTCTAAGTGAAAGCTGGTTATTCCTAATCATTTTACTTCTTAGCAAGATAATGATGATGATGCTGCCAAATTAATCCTTTTGTCATGTCTGCAGGCTGCATGTGACGAGTCTGCTGTAAAGCTTGAAAGAGCATTTATTCAGTCATTGATGGGTACGGTTGGACCCAACAGTAACAATGAGGTGCTCTATTTGCCTTGGTTTTTTCCTGCCAGATGCAAACTTTTCTATTATAATATAAGGCATCTTGCTGGAATAGGTGCTTCATGTGATCGTTATTTTTCTTTTATTTTCATCCATGTTCTAAGGTGCAGCTATACTTTTTATGCTTGTGAAATTAGATTGCGTGTATTTTGCATGTGCTTTTATATATGGAATAGCTGAGGTGCCATTGGTAATAAAGAGCTCTTGTGTGTATTCTCATATTTTTTAGTACAATAGAGAAAAAGTTAATCGATAGCTTATATGCTTAGAAGTACATAATTCGACTTTGATTTTGTATCGGACTTCAGTCCAATGGAAAAAATAAAATGTGGTGGATTTTGGTGGAAACAATGGTAGTTTGGTAAAAATGTGGAATCCCACAACTATGAATTTTTCCTTGAAGTTCAAAACAAGCTAAACTAATCAATAATACACACCTGAGAATAATTAAAATTAACTTTTAGACATTTATGGCATAAAACTAACATCTTCTTTGAACTGACATGCTGAAATAAAATAAAATGTTTAAAACACAAGTTTATATTTATGTAAAATAGAAGAAAGTATTTAGATCTACAAATGTTATATTAGATATATCTAACAATTATAGATTTGTACAATATATTTGCAAAATATATTAAAAATTTCTGACTTTGAAAATCTATTGAAGATCAGTAAAAAAGTATAATAATATCTTGGATATAAAATGTCAATTTAAATCTATGCAAGAACAATATATTTGTAAATTAAATTAAAATTTTCTAAAATTTCGAAATTATTTTGAAAATCAATGAAAAATATAATAAACCATTAGATCCACAAATGTTTGATTAGATCCATAGATTTATTTTACTGATCTGGATTGATTTTTCAGATGGTCGATACTGAAACAACCAATATTTTTGATATCTTGCTGGATCAAATGATTTGTCGTTTAGGATCAATATCACATCGTTGAATTGTTTGATTTGGAAAATTTTTTAAATTGGCAAAGGATGGATTAGTCAATTTGTTGAAAGGATTGGCTGATCAAGAAAAGGGTTCTTTGTCAAAGCCTCTGCATAAGAGTTCTCCATTGACCGTTGAAACTTTTAGTGATGCCTCCGTTCCTCTCTGCACCATCCTAAACCATTTGGGTTTTCAAGTGGGGAGGGATCAACAAAGAAGGAGAGGAGGGGGTGATGCATGTGTAAAAGGAAAAGAAAAAAAAAAGAGAAGGTGAAGAAAGAGAGACAGATGACATATGGGAAAAAAAAGAAAGCAAAAAGCGGGAGAGAGAAGAAAAAGAGAAGGGAAGAGGGGAGAGAAAAAAAATTTACATAAAAACTATTTTAAAAAAATGGTTGAAGTATTAAAAAATCACAAAAATCATGATATTTTTTTTTAAATTATATTTGTTCATGAATAACATTCCTCTTCTATGTATCTCTTGTTTTCTCACAAATTTTATTTTCTATTTTTTTAATTGATTCACGTGATATTTTTTAAAAATATATTAAGTACATGGCAGGAATACAAATTTATTATTTACTCTAAATTCTTATAATTGATAAATTTTTTAGTTATGGAGATTATGAAAATTCTCTCATATTCTGCATAATTATATCGATTTGTATTGCCTTTATGAATTGTAAATTAATATGTAATCTATTGTAATGTAACCTAATAAATATTGAATTGCAACTTCTATTCTATTGTACATTATGAGTTTTTCTAGTTATTTGTACATTATTTAAGACTTTTTTATCATATGACTATACTATATCTCTATCTAATTGACATTTTATGCATGATAATTTCCTAAAAAAATTATCTAGGTATTTTATATGTTTATCATATCTTGTTTTGTCTTATCATTTAGTTTCAAGTTGAAATTTGTATTTTTTGTCCATTTCTATAAAACTATTGCGTTTCCAATGATATAATCCTTGATTTTCGATATACTTCCTTTTTTTGGATGACCAATTCTTTATACAATACCAGTGTTCGAAACCTTGATTAAATCTATATTAAAAAATTTGTGTACAATATAGATGCAATTTCCATTAATTTTTTCTAAAATTTTGAAAATTTGCTGAAAATCAGTAAATGATAAAAATGTCTTAATTCTATGTATTTGCATGTAAGTATGCAAAAACAAATTAGAGGTGAGAATGTCAGAGCTCTACCATTGGATATCTTCAATAGAGACTAGTTGATTGTGTAGGTGATACTTTCCCACCTCCACCTCAAACCATCTATGTGGGTTTGGTGGAAGAAATTCAGTCCCAACTTTGCTGCTTCGGGTGTTAATGCTATCATCCTATGAAGCTCTAGAGCTATTGGTTAGAGGCCATGGTGAACTCAATGAAGTGGGAAGGTAATATGTTTGAAGTGGTTTTTTCGACAAAGAGTAAAGTTATATATTAGTATATAAGAATAATTGAGTTACAAGTAGATGTAAGACTATTTTTTCGATGTAAGACTAATTCGATGTAAGACTATTTTTTCAATATGCCTCTACATTTGTGAAACTCTTATTAAAATATTCTATATAATGTTTTACGTGTAACATGTATAGATTGACTTTGATATTACGTAGATTTTTTCTTACTAAAACTAATTAACTAGTAGGAAAAAACTCATTAGTAATATAAGAGTCTTAGTTTCACTCATTTTTTCCGATGTAGAATTATTTTTCCCAACATAACAAAAACCCAAGGCTTGGTGAAGAATTTTCTCTTGGCCATCAGTTTCACAATTAAACAAAAACCCATTCCCAAGACTAGCTAGTTATATGAATGGCTTGTAGAAGATGATGCTGATCCTGTGACATCTTCTCATTGATAAGTCCAGAAATATTTTGTGGTGGCTGCAGCCTGGACTGAAAATCAGTCACCCTTGCCCTACTTCACTCCTGATTTGTGATCACACCCATGATGATATTTCACAGCCAAAAAACAAGATAATCAACTTCTTCTGTCCTTGCCACAGCAAAAGCACTTTGGATTGGCAGTAAGGTATTGCTTCATGGCCCAGCTTGTTGGTAAAGTTATTTCTTGGCTCAAATTCTTCTTGATAGATATGCATTATGACAACTAGACTACAATCTTTATTATAGACAACCACATTTCATGAATTGACAATCACATTGTGGTTGATGGCCATTATGTGTATGACATGGTAGTAAAAGATGTCATTTACGTTCCATATGCTCAGTCAGCTGAGCAGATTGCAATCATTTTTGCTAAAGGATTGAGTGTTGGGGTATTTGAGTCATTATGTAACAAAACCAGACATGATTAATGTCTGTCTTCCATCTTGAGGGAGTGTTAAATGACATTTCATTAATCTTGTGGGCTATGTCTTGTATTAGTACATGTATGGATATCCATACAAGTGGAAACCCCATATGTAATGACCCTGATTATCAATGACAGTCAAGCATTTTCCCTCAAATTTCCACAGATATGTCTAGGGATATTGGTTCTTTGAAAAATATACCATAACTACATTGATAATTGATGTGAATGTTGAGAGTGTCCCTATTATAGGAACATTAACACTAAGTGAAACACATGTCTCTGTGCCTCTATGTTTACTCTTTTGTAGCTTCACCATTCTGCCCCTCACATTCAATCGTAACTTACCATTTCATGAGTTTTTATGTTGGTTCTCCTGTTCTCCAATGTAAATTATGATTTATTTCTAATTTATAGCTTTTTACCATATGCTCTTGATTTGCAGATTCTGAAACAGTCTATTGCAGATTTCATTGAAGGGTTTGAACCCGTGTCACATGTAAGTTTGCATGCTTATATTAAAACAAGAAGCTATCTTCATTATTAACAGTACAAAAAGAAAAAAACAAAGCTGTTTTCAGATTCTTTGCCTGGATATAGGCAATTTTTAACTCAAAATCTTTTGGAGATTTGCTAAGCACATTCTTCTTTATGATATCATATTGGGCACTGGATGATTCTGCAGCTTCTTCTGTCACGAGAACAACTGCAGAAGCAGCTACTTGTCAAAGAAAAGGAGGAACCATATCAGAGCATATTTCTAAGTACAGCTGTAAAAGGTGTTGTACCAGATCCTGATGTGCCCAAGGGTCTTGAGGTGAACTCCACAGAGTATGGCCTGTTCATAAAATTGAACTATGGAATTTCACTTGGCATTGCATAATAATGACTGGTTCTCATATTCTCTACTCAATTTTCAGGCTTGAATTTCCACCTAGAATTGGTTCAGGAAGCAAGGAAGAAACAATTTGTGGACTGCTAGAGAGTAATACTTCTGAAGGACTTGTTTCACAGTGGATGCATCCACGACCACCCATGTTCCCAGTTCTTAGTAGAGAGGTGTGACCAGCCTTTGATGATGGCTTTCATTTGATTATGCATTGAGTATGGTATAGTAATTTTCTTATCATGTTTTCTTACAGCCTAAATGGCTGAATCCTGACAATAATAGTCATGAGCTTGTGTGGGATCATGATATGCATGCTGATCCTAGCCGTGGATCTGAAGTTAAGTCTTTAATTGGGAAGGCAATGAATGAATCACTTGCTCCTGCACAGCAAGAGGTAATGCTCTCTCTTTTTCTGCTTCTATTTTTTAATCAGATTATGGCTATTAAGATAGTTAATTTCTTCCAGAGTTCCAACCTTCAAAGGTTTAGACAGTTTCACCTTTTATGGCAGCTTCTTAATTTTTCTATTGGTTTTGGTGTTGGATGATATATTTGCTATAACAATTTGAGTCATAATTCTATTATGTAGGGTTGAGCACATGAATCTTTTTCTTATATATATATATATTTCTCTATGCAATCCAGTTTTTAATTAAATTATAAAAATTTAAATATTTTCTTGCTTAATTAGGAATTGTGAGAAAAAATTAAATTTATATAATTTAATCAAATATTTGACCATAGAGAGAAATATATGAAAGAAAAAGATTCATGATGTGAGAATAAATATTAAGTAACATGTAGTGTGGGTTTAGTCTCACATGAGTTAAGTTATTTTGTATTTGTTATATTACCTCTATATTTAGAGGCTTATGCTTTATTAATGAGATCCAACTTTTACCTATTTCTATTGCAACAATGTATCCGAATTTAGGTTTTGAGATTCCATTAAGGATGCAAGATCTAGGTAGGGAGGGATGAAATCCTAGTCATACCTTTCTCCCAACCATCGTGACCCGATGGTCTTATTGAAGTTGCCACCACCTTTTGTCTAGATCGTTTGCACCTCCCTTGTCTCCTAATTTGCCTCTCTCTCTCTTCCCAAATACGAAAAAAAACCCTACCCACCTCTCTATTGCAACTGTCATTGACATTCACCCCTCTATGTCGATATTTATGTACATCTCCATTGGAAACCTCCTTACAATCGTGGACACTTGGCATCATCCATCTTGATGATGTATTCTACCTTTACCATTGCATTGACAGTGACAAATTGCCGATTTTGTCTCACCACTTGTAGTTCCCTCATCTGAGAATGTGTCTTGGATAGGGAGAATGGAAGAGCTTGAAATGCATCTTCATTGACGAGAATGGAATAACATTGGCAGGAGAGGCCTAATCTTCATTTTCTTCATAGGAGCTGATAATAATTTTCTGTTATCTTTATTAAGTAGATTGGGTTTATAAGATAAAAAACATCTTGTGCAATACATGAGACTATTGTTAGTTTGTACACATGGTAACTAAAATTTTTTGGTTTATTGAATCAGTCTTCGTAACATTGTATTTTTTATACAGACCCAGCATCGTTATTTGTCCTATGGAAAAGTATAAAAAACAAACTAACAACTTACGTATTTATTAGGTAATATACGGACGTTTTCTTATAGAAGCTTGGCTGACAGAAGCAGTGTTGAATGATTGTTCTTTTGACATTTATTTGTGAGTTAGAGCTTGTTTGTATAAAAAAGTCGTATATGATTCAAACTGTGTTCCTAGAATCATGTGAACTATTAATAGTTATATTATACATGCAGTTATCTTTTCTGATATGATGGTAATCAGTATAATTGCTACTTTTCTTGTTGATTAGTACTTCTCATCGAAGTTGTATTGTAGCTTATTTTCTTCCTAAGATACAAGTTCTTATTCCTATATTTAAAATATCACAGCAAGTCTTACGGAATCTTAAGAATGATCCAAAAATTGTTTATCATTGTGGGCTGACGGCAGAAAAATTACCGGTAGGTATAATGTGCTTAGCTACAGTTTGATGTAGTGTCACATTACATGTTCAGTTTCGGATAATCTTCTTAATTTCCAGGCACTTGTGGAGCACAATCCAATTATTGCCGTTGAAGTACTTATAAAACTTAAGAACTCAGCTGATGTATCAGAGTGTGTGCCTTTTTTCTTGTATTTTTGGTTGATGTTTTTAACTTTCTGCTCAGTTGTCATCATTGATATTCATTTTTTCTACAGTTACTTCAAGGCTCTAGTGAGTATGGATATGAGTTTGCACTCTATGGAGGTTGTGAACAGGCTAACTACTGCTGTTAATCTTCCCACGGAGCTTTTATACACGTACATCAGAAATTGTATATCATCCTGTCAAAATATAAAGGTTCTTCTTGCACATTGAAAGCCCCTAACAAAAATTGAATATTTCTTGTTTTTTGTACATGTACTAATGCATGCTTACCCCTTATTGCTGCATTAAGGGTTCCACCAATGTAAAGTCAGGAGAGTCCATTCCTATACAACCTTACCTTCATAAATTAGGAAGCTATTTTCTAAGATTTTAACTGACCTTCCATTTCACAATAGAGTAACCTTATTCTGTTGATGCCAAGACTTTTCAACAATTCTCTTAAAGACGTGAGTGAGTATTGTAAGAGAATTTTTGAAAAGCCTTTACATCAATATTTTAAGCATTTAGCCACGAGCAGCTACAAGTCTTCTGTAAAAAATGCTTCATCATTCTATTGATAAGAAATGTACTTATATGTAGTATTAATGAGATTGACAAAAAAATTCCATGCATAAATTTAATTGAAAATGAGCCACTTAATCTTTAAAACTAGAATGGACCATAATTGTATAACAGATCAGGAATAATCATACCAGTGAAATTTGTGCATGAGTTTAAGATTTTGGTTTCTTGTACTTCCATTTGTGCCTGCTCAAATCAGACTTTTGGTATTCTTTTATTGATGCCACAACAACATTAAATGGTTTTATGACCACTCAAAAAAACATTAAATGGTTTATAGTGAAAGATTTCTTCCTTGTTTTGACATTGATCAACTTTCTAGTTGATAGACTGGTATTTATTCAACATGCTTATGTTTTTCCTTTTTAATCTGCAGGACAAGTTACTGCAAAGCAGACTTGTACGATTAGTCTGTGTCTTTCTACAAAGCCTCATTAGGAATAAAATAATTAATGGTAAGCCCATTCAAAATGCACTTTTGGAAGATTCATACCCATGGCTGAAAATTCATTTATCTGATCATAAGCAATGTCTCTAATAACTTTAGAATATTAAAAAATGTCATGGTTCTTGAACAAGGAGTAATGGATATTATGGAACCTTCAGCTTTTATGAAATAGATCATTGTTTTCAGCTTCAAAATCAAACATATGGATATCCCTGATTTGAAATGTTATACATAATGCACTTGATATCCTTTACCTGAAATATTGTACACTTTGGCTATTTTGTCATCATTTATAACTATATTTTCATTCACTTTGAATTCTCATTGTGTTCTCGTTTTTTTCCTTTCCATCACATTCATTTCACTCTATCAGTGTTGTATCGAGTTTTGGTTTGTTGTAGAAAGGAAAGATATTGAGTGTTAGTGAAACCAGTGGTGGAAATGTGGAAAGACATGGAAAACAGTGTAAACCTCAAAATCTCAAATATTGGAGCAAAATTTCACTGAGATGTATCATTATTAAATTCCATGGTGAGGAGTACTGCTTGTTGGTTCATGGAAAGAAAAAAAGGAAAACATCATTAGAATGCAAATGCA
Organism: Amphibolis antarctica; assembly: GCA_024699675.1. Classification (NCBI taxonomy): domain Eukaryota; kingdom Viridiplantae; phylum Streptophyta; class Magnoliopsida; order Alismatales; family Cymodoceaceae; genus Amphibolis; species Amphibolis antarctica. The sequence goes on from JAMKPZ010004491.1 coordinate 16,492, forward strand.
GATAAGCAAACTTTTCTATCATTTGATTACAATGGTAACTTAGGAATCATTTACAAGTCAGATTGGGAAGATGAAAAAAGATTCTAGATAGGAAGGGATAAGTTTGTAAAGAAAGAATAATACACATTGTGGTGGATGCAGCTATTTGTTGACGGAGGGTTTTGGGTAAATTACAGATTTCGTTCTCACATGTACGAATGACATTCATTGAAAAAGGTCACATTCAAGTTTGAGATGAGAAAGCTTCTTTTATTGTAATGGCGTTAAGTCACACACATCATCAATTTAGAGTAGATGCTTTGTATAAAATCATTATTTTGAATGTGTTAAAAGTGACCTTATCAACCATGGATGGGTATTTCATGTCAAATCAAAGATAGTCTGTTGTAAGAAGAAAACTTGTGTTATTATCCTTGTGACATTGGGGCAACAACCTTCTTTAAGGTTTTTATTGTTATCGTTGTAAATGTGAACATGTTTTGGTTAATCCTTTTCTATGTTGATATTATCATTCGATGCTTAACAGAACTCGTAAGGATTATTTTGACTTCATAGCCTTCCTTTTTCAGAAATCACACAATCCCTTCTTTGTGGATTCCATGTTTCAATGCATGCAGGATATTTGCAAGTATTCTGATATTTATTTGTTTTACTTTTGGTATTATGGCGTGCAGTTCAGGATCTGTTCATAGAAGTCCAGGCATTCTGCATTGAGTTTTCCAGGATGAGGGAAGCGGCTGCCTTGTTCAGGCTCCTAAAGGCGATGGAATAAACTTTTATTTATTTAACACTAGCTCATTTATTTTTTTTGTTCTGTAAAATCTTTCATTTTTTCACTTTATCAACTCAGATTATTCTGCTCTTTATTTATCTACCGTATCATATTAACACGTTTGATAACCTATTTTTTGTCTTTAGATAGTAGTAGTCAAATTTCATTGCGTTCCATTTGACTGTCGCTCTGCCAACAATTCTATAATACCATCAAAGCTTGTTTATTACAGGAGTCTGGTGCTGGCGGCTGACTGGCTGAGCTTCCCGTCGTTGGAAAATATGATGCTGGGGTTATGACGCTTATTCTATCAATCCATGTTTTACATTTGTCCTTTGGTAATGACACGCTGTTGATGATAAATCGGCATTAGCCTCCTGAGGAATATTCGAAACATTAGCCTCCTGTGGAGGAATTGGTTTTCTGAACGTTCGATGATGTACACAATGTTGGCCAAGTTTGTATCGTGTTTCTATTACTCGATTTTAGTTCTTTAGATTTGGTTGTAGTTGGGATGCTAACAAGAAGAGGTAGTAATCGTTGATAAAGTGATCATTTCTTTGCATTAGATGTCGCGAAAATTGTGGAGTTGAACTTTCGACCTTGGACTAGTTATGCCGTATGTGGCATGATGATTTCGGTGCACCAAGAAATCGATTGTCATTTAGATGTAAAACGCAAAGTACTCATTCAGAATAGATGCTAGGGATATGTTTGTTGAACTTGAAAGAAAGATAAATCAGCAAAAGAGAAAATGTTTTCCTTTTGAATAAAGCTTAAGGAGAGTTTGTGTTTTTGTAAAGTGATAATCTTTGCTTTCAAGAATATATTTTTCGAACTTATTGTTCATTATATAGTCCTATATTTAGGAGTACTACAGTACTAAGGTAAGATGTCACAGATGATTTTTACTTGATAAGACAAGAATTAATTGATGTAATAGCTAGTGTTAAAACTTTCATTGCTCATAATCTAGGACATTTTTCCTAAAAGTTTTGTAAGGAAAGAGATATTATCTGTTGTTGATAGGAAAAAGATTATATATATATATATATTTAATGTCAGGTTAAAACACCATAATCACAAAAGGAAAAAGGCTACGTGGTTGCATATCTTCCATTAAAACCTTAATTACGATGATAACGTTCTTTTGCTAACTTAAGCCACAATAGGTCAAATGTTTCTGCTTGAATGCCCTTTGAAACGCTATGGACAACTTGCATATACTTTGAATTATGTTATTATCGTATATATTCTTTAAAATATAAAAATCATAATCAACGTATATTTTCATGATTGTTTATAACGATATTATAATCCTGATTTTTAAGTTTATACAAATATAAAAAAAAAATTAAAAAAAAATGTGTTTTCACCTTTTAAAAAAATATACCTAAGCAAAAATCCTTCCAAAAACAAAAAATACTGAAACGCTATTTGGGTCGTGTCGATACAACACAAATTTTGTGCTAGCACGGCACACAAAGACAACAGGTCGACCCAGGCACAACTCGTTGGTACGAAAATACTATTTGTGTTAGTCAATGACACGATATTAATCGACATGATCTTTTAATTAATTTATATGTATTTAATATTTAAATAATTAATTTTTTTAAAAATATTTATTTAATTAACAAATAACAACATTCAACAATTAACATTCAACATTCAAGTATTCAACCATCAACGTGATAACATTTAAGTAATTCAACCTTCAACAAGACAACAATGCATATAATTAAATTAAATTTTTTATTTATTAATGAATTACGTATTTTATATTTACATTATTACAAATTTACAATTACATTTAAAAAAATTTTACAACAAAATTAAATTATATTTTTGAAAAAATTACAATGTTTTAATTATGAAATGTTTAAGTTTGAGAGTTACTTTATAAATTCTTTAACTTGATCTTGTTCACGGAGTCGAACAAGCTCCCAGTCTTTCACACACATTAATGCTTCTATTATATCTTCTTTAAACCTACTTCTTCAATTACCAAGCACGTTGCCATTCATGTTGAAAATTTGTTCACAAGCTACATTGAAATTGTTAATAAATTTTTTGCCATTATTAATAATATTAGAAAAATCATTTATTGTTGCTTTTACCAATCTAAAACATTAAATGTATTTAAGTTAGAATGTTGAGTAAATAATAATGATTGGTGATTTGTTGAATTAAAAGTAATTAATTTTTGTCTAGATATTATAGGATTATAATTGTATGATGATGATAATGTTGAAATATCTTCATCAAATATTGGATCTTGTAAAAATGCCCAAGAATCTGAAAATGGTCTAACATTTGATTTTGGTATTGTAGACATTGGTGGAAGAGAATGTTCTATTCTTAATCCATATTTTTGTGCGTGCGAATTAAACATTTGTTTTAATTATTCTTGTATTGTATTAATAGTTAATCATAAATCTACACCTAAACTTATTTGTATTTCCCTAATTAATTTAATAGCATATCTTATTTTACACCTAGGATCTAAGTATGCATTCAAAATATATAATTATGAGATTTCATTCCAATATTTTAAATTTTTTTATTTCATCCTATTTACTATTGGTTAGAAAAATGGATATGTCTCGTATTTATTAAAAACTCGTGAAATATCATATAAATGATGCAACACATAGACAGATATAGAATAATAAATTCTTGATAATTTAAGAGTTACATCATAAAAATGTTTTAAAAATTCAATAAAACATTTTACAATTTTAAAATCATTATCACTTAATTGTTTTTTATAATTATTAGAGTAATGACGATTATACATAGACATTATTGGAATTTTATATGGTAATATACTTTTTAACATTAAATATAATGAATTTCACTTATGTAGAACATCTAAAGAGAATTTTTTATGTGGCATTTTAAAAGAATCACATGTTTCATCAAATTGTTGTTGCTGCTTTCCTGAACTAGTCATAAAACTTACATCCCTAACATTTTTAATATAAATTTCAATTTCTTTTATACCTGGTTGTACAATAATCTTAATTATGTAACATATATATCTTTGGTGAAATAATTTAAAATCATTTGGTAGACTTAATCTAGTTTTAAACATTAGTATTGTTGCAGTATTATTAGTTACATTATCAAAAGTTATACTATCTATTTTATTTCTAATTTCATATAAATCAAAAATTTTCATAATGTTTGCAAAAATTGTTTCAGCAGTATGTTGATGTTGAATTTTTCTAAATCCTATTAATCTTTTTTGTAAAATCTAATTTTGATTAATATAATGTGCAGTTACAGCTATGTACCCATCCTTAGTTTTACCTAACGAAATATCTGAATTGCATATTATACATATCATTATTATACTCATAACATTAATAAGTTCTAATCTAAGCATATTAAATGAATTCATAATATCTGACCTAATAGTATTTTTAGATATATGTTTATATTGTAGACAATATGCTTTACTAATATATTCATCAAAACGTTTATTACCTCCAAAACTTATTGGTAAATCTTCTTGACAAATAAATTTAGTATGCAAGTCACTAACTCTTTGAGAATTATAAGTCCATGAGTTAACACTACCCTCAGGAGTTAAAAAACCTTGGGTTTGAATAGTTTTATCCTTATTCCTATTTTCACATGTACTAATATGTCTAGTTAAATGACTTGTACCGTCAGATGTTTTGCAAGAGAAGTCAGTGTTACAGAGGTTGTAGAAGACTCGTTCCTCTGAAGTATTGTCCGTCATGGTTTTCATTATTATTATGTATTTTGACCAGATGTAAGCTCTCTTTTGAGACTTCCTTGGTGACACAATTGAAGTTGAAGCTCTAGTAGTCTCCATTGACAACGTCACTTTAGCTTTAGGAAAGTCTTGTTGAGGATATTCATAGCCTTTAGAACTTTGACCTTAGTAATGAGCTATTGTTTGTGATTTATGAAATGTGAATTGAGTAAGAAAATTTGAGAAATTGAGAATTGAGAATTGAAATTAGAGGAGTTGGGTGAAAAAAAATCAACCCAACTTCCCCAATTTATACACAAAATTTCCTAATTTTCCTCCCATTGGCTTGGTTGTTGCACACGGCATGCCCAGCTGTAGTCGCCTGCCCGTTGCGTGGAAGTTGGCCACCTGTTGTGCGTCAACCTCGAGGCCCCTGACCGTTGCCCTCTTCGACTCTTCTTCTTCTCTTCTTCCCCTCTTATTCTCTCCTCTTCTTCTCCTCTTCTTCCCCTTTTCTCTGGCCACTCTTGGTCTTTAGTTGGTTTCCTGCTGGAGCAACTTGACCATCAGAACTTCTGGGCCAACATTCGGATGACTAGTCAGGTGAAGCTCCCACCATTCTACTGATCTTCACTTATTGTCTGACCCCTGCATTCTCACACTTTTACGTAGGTCCGTAGATTTAACTCTGTAGATAACATCGTAAACTTAAGTCGTAAACATAAAGTGTAGACTTAACACAAGTCTTTTGCATATGTACCTGATCCTTTACACATCTGGATTCTCGATACGTAGTTGTTGACCTATGACCCAGTTTCTACCTACTTTCTAACGGAGGCCTGTCTCCATACTGCAATCTCAACACTTTGCATCTGGACTCCCATTACGTGGCACCGAGCTGTGACTCAGATTCCACCTACTCCTTGGTGGAAGACCGTTTCCACACTGTAGCCTCAACACGTTCCCCCCGTCGACCTACATGGTCATTCCTCCTCCCCCTTTGATAGCCCACCTCGTAGTCTTGTACTAGGTTGAGTCAGGTCATGTCAATTTTGTATCGAAATTTGTGTCGTACCGGTCCAACACAAATTACCTAGAAGTCAACCTAAACATGATTCATAGTACAAATAATTATTCATATTATATCATTTATCGACACAATTTAACCGTGTCAACCCAACACGATCAAATTGTATTGACTCAATATAGACAAACCGTATCGACCCAACGCTAACTTAATTAACATCTCTACTCGTGTCCACTCATCCTCGCATGCAACTGGTGGCTTTTTAAAATCGAGCTGGAAGAAATAAAAAATATTTTTGTTTTCGTAGATTTCTCGTGCTTCGATCCCCGCCGACCTCCAGTCTCTACCACCGCCAGGTTGCGCGGGGGACGATGGCGGCCTCCGCCACCCCTGCCTGCACCTTGTGCTCCGTAGCCCGAGGCCTCTCTTCCGACTTCCTCGGTAGGCGGCCACCGTGTCATCCGGTAAGCTCCTTCCGTCACTCCGAACGTCGCTATCTCACAATCTACTGGATTCTAGTGAATCGGATTTTACAATTAGAATGAGATCGTTAGGTCTTCACGCTTGCAAGCATGTTCTCGACGATCGTGAAGTTTCGACGGTGTCATCAGATTCGTCGGGACGGGAATTTAATGATGTGACTGAGCTGGTCGGGAAGATTTTTAGCGATGTCTACTGGTGGACTGCTTTTTTGTGTGCTGTAGATTTTTCCTTTTGAGCAAAGGGAACTATGATCTTCGTTGTTCACGTCTAAATTGTTTGGTTAACCCGTGTTGATGGATTCTTTTGTAGCAGGGCGTTCTTAGGATGTCGACTTTTTTGGTTTTCATGCTATCCTTTCATTTTGTATAACTTTGATTTGTCTAAGTAGCGGAGCTCTTGCCGCAGCGGAGACTTTGTTCTGAACAAAATATGCAATGCTCAATCTCTCCGCTCAAAATTTGTGGAATTTTCTGGAGGGCTAAGAGGACCGCAGCACCGAGTGTATTGGATATTCCTCTAGGGACATTCACTTTGACAGGATCCTCAAAAGAGGTTTTCTCTATCAACCATCCCTGCTTTGCTTCTCAAGTGGTTGTTACTTATCACGGGGAGTTTTGATGTTGTCATGCAATTGTGTAGGATGTTTCTGCAAACAATTCAAAGCCTCAACAGATATATATTTCAGTTACTTCATCGATTTCAACTGTCCCAGCGGAGGATTGGGATGCTTGTGCAATTGATGCGACTGGAGAGGATAATTTTAATCCCTTCCTGTCTCATGGCTTCCTTTCAAGTCTAGAGGAGTCAGGCTGTGCTGTGCAGGTTACATATTATTACCCAGTTGCTTGCAATTTACAAGCAGCCCATCAGTTTTCCTGTTTTGGTGGTACTTCCTTGATTCTCTTTTTATTACATGAAGGAATAGATATGATTGGTGTTTTGGATTTTATCATCTATGTTCTGTAACTTCTTATGTCCATCGTCTTATCAACTATTGAAAGAAAAGGACATTTTCGGCCAGTGCACTCTTACATCCATGTTGACCACAGGAAGCCCATTATTTAGTAATTTAGTAAAATAGATATTGAATAGGTGACAATGAAAAATGTGAAACTTTTCAACTTTTGTGAGATTTGTGCGCTGTGTAATGTTTTAATCACCATGCAAGTAGCAGGCAGGAGCTGCATTCCCAGTGATCCAGTCTCCTCATTTGCAGTGTACTGTTAGTTGTTTTTGGTTGTTGCACTCTAGCCAGAGCAAACATTTCACATATTTGTGTTATCTGGCCTATCCCTAAATAATAATATTGAACCTTTTTTGTTTAGTTTAGCCCAGTCCCGTGGTTTAAATGGTCCTCCACATTGTGGATCATAAATTCAATATGTATGTGTCATATTCTTCTTAGTTGCATGCATACATTACAATTGAGACGTTGGCCCCTTTTGATTTCTTATCTGAAACCATTTCAGGAAACAGGGTGGTTGCCTCAACATATTGTTGCTCAGGATGAATGTAAAAATACAATAGGTGTTGTTCCACTTTATCTTAAAAGGTTGAACACACCAACAATGTCATTCAAATACTGTGTCTTGCTGATGTTTGTATAATTTTATTCCAGCTAGATTGTCATTTTTATATTATTACTTTGCTTATACTTCTATAAATTTGCAGTCACTCCTATGGAGAATTTGTCTTTGACCATTCTTGGGCAGATACATACTATAGATATGGTTGTGAATATTATCCCAAGCTGCAATCTTGTGTACCTTTCACCCCAGTTACAGGTCACAGGATATTAGTTCGTAATGCTTGGTACAGGGACCAGATTGTTGATAAGTTAGTTTTGACAATGAAGAATCTCACTTCAAAAGTAAGTGTTTGCCCTTTTATGCTGTATCATCATTCATTAGTAATCAAAACCCGTAGTTATTTGTTTCAGATTTTTATGGTCTAAATTATCCTGCTTAGGTAGGAACCTTAATAGTTCATACCATCATATTCATGAGCACTCACCATAATTAATATTTCAAGATTTCATTATTAGAATAAGTTACATTCCTAAAAAAGTTGCATAGCATCACCTCAAGTCACTACCATCTATGCTCCTAAAGTTAAAGTGTGTTGCACTTGTAGCTTCTCTGTATAGTTAATATTCTGCTATGTTACCACACAGCATTTTTGAGGATTAGTCTCTAATTATTCTTGGTTGATCCCACTTAACAAGATTATGGCTTGGATTGTTGTTGTCTCTAATTATTCTTGTTGACCACATCTTATTATAGCATCACTAATTTCCTTCTGGTTGTACCTTAGTAGTCCCAAATTTATAGAAGTATATAACCTAAAAAAATTATTAAAGTATCTCAGATAATCATTGTAGTGAATTCTATCTGATTGTATCATAATGTTTTCATAATTTGGTAGAAGTGAATTTTGAATGCTATTTCCTTGTGGTCTCATTCTTATAATGTATTGTGACAGCTCCAAGTTTCATCATTGCATATCACATTCCCCACGGAAAATGAATGGCATAGAATGGAAAAGGACGACTTTCTTCAGAGAATGGGAATGCAATATCACTGGAAAAACCGTAACTATAAAAAGTGAGTGATGAGAAGTTTTGCTCCTTCTGTTTCCCTTAAACTAAGTCTTCTATCTCATCCATGCATGTATCCATCTTTGGCAAAAATAATAGTTTGATTACTGGTTTCATAAAATCATCATTTTCATAGTCAGTCATTAATGATTGTAACTATAATTACTTTACTAGAATTGTCTGATTTTAAAAGTTATATACACCTTATTGTTGTTGAATAAACAAATAAGGCTTCAGCAAGGTGTACAGGTGAATGTCAATGTTCCCAAATTAGCTGCTCCATGGATTTTTTTTCTACTTTCCCCTTCAAGTTTACAGAAATAATGAATGCTTTCATAAAGAAAGTTTGCATGTGGTACTGATAAAAGAAAAGAGTTGCCAGCATCTTTTAATTTGGTTCATTAGACAATAGTCAGTCTATAAAATGTCTCATTACAACATTAAACATGTTTCTCAGTGATGCATCATTATTAAACATCATGTTTGTGTCACTTGACTTCTGTGCATTATAAACAAAATCTTTACAACACTCACAAAACTACTCCAATGAAACTCAAAACTTTTGTTGGTATGAAGAAATGATGGCCATTTGTATGCCTGTGTTCAAGACTACTTGAATTTGTTATTAGAGAACATAGATCCTGAACTTTTCAAATAATTGTGATATAAGATTCCTGATTCTTAGTGATATTAAGGTATTATGATTATTGTTCTGGTTCATGTGTTTTTCTTTACAGTTGTGGAACATGGTTAATATTTTAAACCTAATGCTAATTTTAGCATTTCCCCTATTTTAAAACACATTTACAGTGTTATTTTTATTTTTTGTTCATTAATCTCAAGGATTCGGTATTTCAATATTCATATCTAAGATTATCCCATACTAAAAAGGGTGTTAGGTAAGGAATTCAAAGTAGTAAAATTACATGGGTTGAAAAAGTAAAAGTACAAGGACTTACCATACATAAATGCAAGGAGCAAGGGTTCATATTAATTACCACCCATGTGACAAGCAAATTTCTGTTGTGGCTGTTTTTAATATTATCAGGATTAAGTTATTGAAACACTGCATTTATGTCATAGTTTTGATGACTTCTTGATGGATTTGAAACAAAGCAAGAGGAAAAGCATACGTCAAGAGCGAAAAAAGGTATTTTAGTTTGTTGTCTTCAATCTATGATTGAGAGTTCTGAAATCTCATTTTTATTGGTTAGTTCACAACTTTGTATGTTCATATAATTCCACTATGTACAAATACATTATCTTTATAAATGGTTAGAGTTTTCCTTCATAATAATGTTCTTTACATTTTGGATCATGAGATGACCATCTCCATTTTTATTTTTTTTAGATTAACCAGATTCAGGCCTTCAAACAAAAATGACCCTTAAAGAAAAACCAGAATCAGGCCTGGGAAACGTGTTAACAGTTGCAAGTGTAAGACTAACCCCATTTGCTGCAGTCTTTATGACTTGACTGAAAGACAAGGTTTTCAGTAAAAAAAGAGACTTACAACTCAAATAAAAAATCCGTTTGAACTTTGAAGCAATTAAGTGGTTGGTGTTGTTATGTGTTATGTACATGTGCAATGTGAGGATCTAGTCTAAGCTTGGTTCCCTCACAATGAACAGTGAATTGGCAAATCAGCTCTATGTAGCCGACCACTGTCTCCTTGTTTAGGCCATGGATTATTGTATTGATATGTATCATTGAATTTTTGGTGATACATATTGTATTTTTAGAATTACTGATCCAATAAGAACCTTCTTATTGGGATCAGTCTCATATTCATCAAAACATTTATTTGGATCATGTGTGTTGAGTGCATTTGTTCATTTTTGAGAAGGGAGATGCTTGTTTCAACTGATATGCATGAAATATCAGTCGATATAGGTGATAGGTTGATGAAACTTCTAACTGAAGTGTTACTTTCTCTTCAATTTATTTGTTATTAAAACTTCAACAAGGTATTAGAAGCTGCATTCTTGTGGAAAAACACTAAAATTAAGTGGCAACAGTGATGATGACACTACTGTGCCACTAGATGGTGACAATAATGATGATGATGTTGGTAATAGTGTAGGAGATTGAGATGGGAAAAATTTTGAAGGGAAAAATAATCAAGATGAATAAAGATTGCTTAGTTCCTTCATTGAAGAGCAATATTTCACACATGTTACACTAGATGAGGATCAGCCATGGAGAGAGCACAACCTTGACATCAATTATTCTGATATCATTACAGAAAAGAATGAAAAGATCCAAAGATGGATGCAGAAGAGGAAAACCTAGTGCAATGGGAAGAATGAGTGTTATGATCCATACAGCTATGCATCATTAAGGATGACCTTTATGATTAGTTTGATCATTACTCATAATATTGGATCTATTTATTCTCTAATACTGTAAAAATTTAACTCAAAATTAATTGATTAATGAGTGGAGGGAATCAACATATATATACTTGGGTTTAGTTTTCACTGAAATGATGTAAGACTATTTTTAATACTTTCTCACCTATGGCTTATTTATGTTTGTAAGTGTTTATGGGTGCATGCACATGAACTTGCTTAATACTATGTGAAAGTTTAACTTAAAATCAATTGGTTAATGTGGGACTATTTCCAACAAAGTTAGTCATTGCTGTAGTTAGAGTCATTATAGTCATCAAGGTCACAAAAGTTACTATAAACAGCAATGACCATGACCTCCCTAGACAACCATTATGGTATTGGATTATATTTTTTCAAGGTTAATATATCATATATTATTTTTCCACGTTTGTTTATTTTTGTGGTTATCTACAAGCATATGAATTGTATAATTCATTGTATGTGGTATTTTTCTGGTATAATTGTTTCATAACTAAATCTAATTCATTTTGTTAGGAAATGAGGATTAGTTAAACAAGAAAATAGAGTGAAGAGGGAGAAGAACAAACATGCAAAATTACGTAGTTCACCCAAAAATAGCTACATCCACGGGTAGGGTAGATGAGTTTCACTATTCTTTTGCTTACAGATACAGAACAGATTAAGAGTATAACTCTTATACAGATCGTAAAAAATTTTAGTATGAAATTTCTGTTAGTAGTACCAACAGGATGACAGCACCTTCTCAAAGACAACGCAGCAGAGATACAGATGTTGACAGTAACAGGAACAATGTGGAAATTTTCCCTGACGAGAAAGCTTGAAGCAGAAGCCTTCCTCTGTACCTTTAGCTTTGACCTTGTCTCCTTTTATAGGCAGTAAATGGAGGCTAGAATAATTATTGGAATTTATTTCTAATAAATGGCAGAGCTTCAATGGATGGGCAAACGAAAGGTCAAGTAGATGAACGGTCGCGATGGAGAAACTCTAACCGTTCGCTTGCGAGCTTCCTGCATCCTTCCAACTTCTGCAAGTTGAATGAGCGGGAAAACTCCCGCGTCTTTCCAACTTCCGAAAAGTTTTTTTTTTTCTTCTTCAGAACATAAAACCACATATATATATTCAAGTCATTTTTACAAATCTCCACCTTGACTTGAATATTCTGCCTTGCTAAACAAAACTGATCTAGGTACGATCATAGATAGAAAGCAAGTTCAAGCAGTGGACAAACTTGCTCTCTAGAATAGCTTTGGTGAAAAAATCTACAGGGTTATCTTCAATAGTGATTTTAGAAAAATTTAACCCTCTTTTCACCTCGGATAAAGTGATACCTTGTCAATATGTTTTGTCCTTTCGTGATGGACATGATCCTTGGCTAAACAAATGGTACTAAGGTTATCACAGAAAATGTTAGTAGAATCTTGATGCAAGCCAAAATAACCAAGCAAACCTTTTAGCCAGATACCTTCCTTTACGGCCTCCGTCAGGGCAACATATTCAGCTTTAGTGGATGACAATGTGACTATTGGTTGAAGAGATGCCTTCCAGTTCACCATTGAATTACCCACTGTAAATACATAGTCAGTCATAGACTTTCTAGTGTCCCTATCTGCTCCAAAATCTGAGTTAGAATAGCCTTTGACAAGGCAATCATCACTATTTCCATATCTAAGACCCTGGTTAATGGATCCTTTAAGATACCTGAAAATTCAGGCCTAGAACATACCATGGCATACATTAGACTCCTGACGGTACTTGCATATGGGGTCCTCCTCATATCTTCTATTTCATCATCTGTTTGAGGTGACATAGAAGAGGACAAGTGAACACTTGGAGCAAAAGGAGTATCTATAAGTTTGGAGTTTTCCATTCTGAATTTTGACAATATTTTCTGTATGTAGTCCTGCTGAGATAAGAACAATTTCTTTTGTTTTCTATTTTCTTGGTAGCATCTAAGTTCTTCATTTCAAATTCTGAACTTAGATGAGACTTTAGTTTCTGAATTTCACCTTTTTGCTTAGAGGCAATGAGTATGTTATCTACATATAAAAGCAAGTAAACCCAAGAGCTATCGAAATACTTCCTGACATAAACACAAGAGTCGTGCTGACTTCTGTGATATTGAAGTTTGTACATGAAGGTATCAAACTTCTAATTCCACTGCCTTGGAGACTGTTTGAGTCCATATAAGGACTTCTTCAACTTGCATACAAAATCTGGTTTGGAAGGATCTTAGAATCCTTCCAGTTGACACATCAAGATATCTTCCTTTAAATCTCCATGTAGAAAAGCAGTTTTGACGTCTAGTTACTCCAACTCCAAGTCTTGTTGAGCCACGATTGCTAACAAGACTCTGATCGATGTATGTCTTACAACAGGAGAGAATATCTCAGTATAATATACTCCTTCCACTTGGTTGAAGCCCTTTGCAACTAGGCGTGCTTTAAATTTGATGCTACTTGTAGCTTCAGGATCGGCTTTCCTCTTAAACACCCATTTACAACCGATTATTTTTCTCCTCTCTGGTGCTTTCACCAGAGACCAGGTTTGAGTAGATCAAAGCGATTCCATCTCTTTTTGCATTGCCATCATCCATTGTGAAGCTTCTTTACTGTTTATGGCTTCTTTATATGATGATGGTTCTTCTGAGCCAAGTTCATCAGTCACCTGTAAGGCAAAAGCTGTTAGGTTTTCAAAACTTAACCATGTAGGAGGTCAGACTTCCCTTCTTGGCCTATCTATAGCCACACTTCTAAAGAGTTGTGGTTGTTCCATCCCTATAGAAGTGTCTGTTTTAGCTTCTGGCCCTTCAATTTCATCTTCACCATTTGGATTAAGATCTGCATTCTTTTGAGAAGAAGACAGTTGAAATTTCACTTGATCACCTAAAATGCTACTCGAAGAGGAGTTAGAAATTTTAGCAACAGATTTTCCTTCCCGTAGCATAGATTCTTCATCAAAAGTTACACATTTTGCAAGTATAACTTTGTGCAATTGAGGAGCCCATACTTTATATCCTTTTACTCCATCTCCATAGCCCATAAAGACACCTTTCTTTGCTCTTGGCTCAAGTTTCCCTTCATTTACATGAAAATAAACAAGACACCCAAAAACTCTTAATTTAGAATAATCTGCCTGTTTACCTGTCTAAACTTCATAGGGAGTCTTCATCTAAATGGAAGACGATGGAGATCTATTGGTAATAAAACACGCAGTATGAATTGCTTCTGCCCAAAAGACATCTACGATTTCAGAGTTAGAAATCAAGCACCTAGCCTTTTCTAACAGAGTTCTATTCATACGTTCTATAACACCATTTTGTTGCAGAGTGTGTACAACTGTTTTGTGTCAGACAATACCTGTGTTCCTGCACAAAGAATCAAAAGCATTATTGCAAAACTCAAGACCATTATCTGTTCATAAGAACTTGATTTTCCGATCAGTCTAGTTTTTAACCAGAACTTTCCATTCCTTGAAGTTGGCAAAAGCATCTCCTTTGTGTTTCATTAGAAACACCCAGGTCATTCTAGAGGAAGTCATTAATAATGAATAGGAAGAATTTAGAATTTCCCAAAGGAGTTCTCGTCGGTCCCCAACAGTCAGCATGGATGTAGTCAAGTTTGCCCTTCGTATTCCTTTCAGCTAGATCAAACTTGACTCTTTTCTGCTTACCAAAGACATAGTGCTCGCAAAAATCAAGATTGATATTCTTGAGTCTTTTTAAGAGGCCTTGGCGTTGCAGAGTTTGCATCCCCTTCTCACTTAAGTGAGCAAGACGCATATGCCATATCTTTGATTTGTGGAGTAGCTTAGTTGGGGATACTACAACAGCAATTTGAACTTCTGTCGAGCCCTTAAGGATATATAGTAGTCCTTGCTTGAGTCCTTTCATCATTACAAGTGATCCTTTGCTTACCTAAAGAACTCCACATCCTCCTTTGTAATAGAAACCCTTATCATCAAGAGTAATCAAGGAGATAAGATTCTTCCCAAGATCCGGAATATGACGTACTTCAGAGATAGTTCTCACTGTCCTGTCATACATTTGGATCCTGACGGATCCAATACCAACGACTTTACATTGTGCATCATTGGCTACAGTAACAGTACCTCCATTAACAAATTTATAAGAGGAAAATCATTCTCGATTTGGGGTCATATGATGCGATGCCCCCGAATCAAGAATCCAATGATCTGAAGAAAGAGAAGAATCAGAAACAGTAAAGCTAACATCGACTTCAGATGCAATCTCTTCCTGTGCAGTAGAGCCAGAAGGTATTTTTGACTTCTTTTAGGGCAATTGTTCTTCCAATGCCCAGGTTCCTTACAGTAATTATAGATATTTCTAGGATTTACTTTACCTTTTTTCTTTCCTTTCTTATCAAAACTTCTTGAGTTTGACCTACCATAGTTTTTGTCAATCGTGGTAGAAAGGCCTACCATCTCTCTACTTGAAGTTGAAGTTAGATGCTGCAATTCTCTTGTGTGGAGACAAGCTCTCACCTCATTTAAAGAGATTGAATCTTTTCCAATCACAAAGGATTAGACAAAATTCTCAAAAGATTAAGGTAATGATACTAACAATAACAGAGCAGCATCCTCATCATCAACCTTTACTTCAATATTTCTTAACTCCATAAGAATAGTATTAAGATGGTCAAGATGCTTTTTGAGAGACGTACCTTTCTTCATCTTAAGGGAGAACAAATGTTGCTTGAGAAGGAGCTTATTGGTTAAAGATTTAGTCATGTATAAACTTTCTAACTTTAACCATAATCCAGTAGCAGTTTTCTCATCTGCAACTTCTATTATTACCTTATCTGCAAGATAAAGTAATATTGTTGAATGTGTCTTTTCTTCTTGCACTATCCACTTAGCATTATTGACCCTAATTGGCGTTTCTTTCAGCAACGGAGTCCAGATTCCTTGTTGTTTAAGGAGCGCTCGCATTTTGATTTGCCATAAACTGAAGTTGTTCTTTCTGGTGAATTTCTCCACCTTAATAGTATGTGAAGACATGGTATTTTCTGCTAACTAAACCCAATTTGTCTCTGATACCACTTGTTAGGAAATGAGGATTAGTAAAACAAGAAAATAGAGTGAAGAGGGAGAAGAACAGACACGCAAAATTACGTGGTTCACCCAAAAATGGCTACGTCCATGGGCAAGGCAGATGGGTTTCACTATTCTTTTGCTTACAGATATAGAATAGATCAAGAGTATAACTCTTGTACAAATCGTAGAAAATTTCAGCATGAAATTTCTACCAATAGTACCAACAAGATGACAACACCTTCTCAAAGACAACGCAGCAGAGATACAGATGTTGACAGTAACAAGAACAAGGTGGAAATTTTCCTTGACGAGAAAGCTCGAAGCAGAAGCCTTCCTCTGTACCTTTAGCTTTGACCTTATCTCTTTTTATAGGCAGTAAAGGGAGGTCAGAATAATTACTGAAATTTATTTCCAATAAATGGTAGAGCTTCAACGGATGAGTAGACGAAAGGTCAGGTAGACGAACGGTCGCAACGGAGAAACTCTGATTGTTCGCTTGCGAGCTTCCTGCATCCTTCCAACTTCCGCGAGTTGAATGAGCAGGAAAACTCCCGTGTCCTTCCAACTTCTGAAAAGTTTTTTTTTTTTTTTCTTCAGAACATAAAACCACATATATTCAAATTATTTTTACACATTTTAAATGTTTATTATAAACTTTTTATTTTATATTTGAGTTTCAAGTCAAAATTTGAGATTTTTCCTTCAAAATTTGATGTTTCTATGACTTTAGCCCGATTTTCATTGAAATTTCTACAGATACTTGGTACAGTTCTTTCTTTTGGGGAATCAATAATGAATACCTTAGTTTAGGCTTGGAAACTTGTTTGATTGCAAGTATAAGACACAATATATCAAATCACTTGCACATTTTGGTGATTCAAGTTTCACTTTCCATATGATTCATTGTATGCTACACAAATGTTACATATGTGGGAGATTCTTATGCAGGTTGCAGCTCAAAATTTAACAATGAAGCGCCTACGTGGATATGAGATCAAGGTACCACGATATCTTTTTCCATCTTTTGTTTGAGAATTTCCGTATCAGTACTTGCCCTTGATACTAAAGACAAATTTATGGATCACCCTAAAATTGTTTAATTTCTTTCTATTTATTGGGCCAGTATCTCTGAAAAATTTATATCATTACACATTGAAATGTTTGGAGAGGTCTTCCAAACATTTCATCAGTTGCCTTTTTGCTGCATTGTCAAGTTAAAGAAGTTTTGGGAATCCAAGATAGGAGATCTCAAATAATAAAACCTGTCTAGTTGGAGTTGGCTTTATGAGTTGTTACTCTTGCTTTGGTTGATGTTATTCATGTTTGAAATAACAAAAACACTAGGATCATCCTGATCTATGGGTATCTTAAAATTGTAAGTTTGTAACCATTTAAAAAATCTTTCTATTCTGTTACATATGAAATTTTGTTTGATTTGCAATCTCTAATGAGTGGGATTAAAAATAGAGGTGGAAAATTATGAGAGGTGGAAAATTCCATCAACCAAAATGGCACCTTTACGGTCAATGACCTCAAGACTGCTGCAACTCAGATTTGTTTTGGGCTTTCCTAAGCAAAGAAATATTATATATATTCATGTTCTTATTTCCCTTTTAGCAGCTTTTAGTCAATTTTACTAAGCTTATGAGATTTTTATTGTTACTGATTTCACTAAAATTTATTTTGATATTTGTATCTCAGGGCAACCACTGGGATTCCTTTTACAGATTCTACCGAAATACCACAGATAACAAGTTTGCTAACTTTCCTGTTTCATGTTGTGTAGTTACCATAGTTGCATATTTTCTCTTTTCTGCACCATATTTCTCTAGAATAATATATGAAACATATTAATGGGAATAATAATAAAAAAATTCAAATAAATTTCATGTTGTTCTTTACTATCTTTTGATTTTAAATTTTATGACGAACTTTAGCTTTTTTATTAGTCAAGTTCTTTTTCATTGACTTGTGTAGATGGGGTAGAGCTTTTTTAACGAGAGAATTTTTTCATGAGATGGGATCGAGGATGGGAGACAATGTGCTTCTCATTGTTGCTGAAGAAGATGATGAAATTGTTGCTGGTGCTCTTAATCTTATTGGAGGAAGTACATTGTTTGGGCGTTTATGGGGATGTATGCCACGAGTTTACTATCCCAGTTTGCATTTTGAAGCATGCTATTATCAGGTAAACACCAACTAACATCAATTTCCCGTGGAATGGAAGAATAAGTAAAAGTCTGTCTTACATTTTAGGTTGGCAGCACAAAATTCATTTGCTCTTAGGATCTTGATGCCTCATCTAAATTTTGTTTCTGTTTCTGTCTGTTTTGCAATTTTCCCTTTGAAGGAATGGTGCATGTATAAAGAAACTGGAGTGCAAAAGTGAATTACAGATTAAATTTTTGTGTGTTGGAACTTTATGTTCTTATGCTGGCAATTATATTATAGGTGTGTTTGTGTACACGAAATTTGTCAAAAATAAATTGACAGAAATTTATTTCTTAAGCAGAAGTAAATTGGGAGAAAATAAATTCAATGTAGAGGTATTTGTGTATCTATTAAAATTTAATAGAATTAGAAATTTTCATGGTTAAACAAAAGCAGACGAGGAAACTCAAACTAGTTGAATTTTAAATGATTCAAATCTTATAAGTTTAAATTTTATTTTTGTTTTAAACTAAAGAATGAATAGTACTAGCGAAAATAAACTGAATTTA
Organism: Amphibolis antarctica; assembly: GCA_024699675.1. Classification (NCBI taxonomy): domain Eukaryota; kingdom Viridiplantae; phylum Streptophyta; class Magnoliopsida; order Alismatales; family Cymodoceaceae; genus Amphibolis; species Amphibolis antarctica. The sequence goes on from JAMKPZ010004491.1 coordinate 35,244, forward strand.
ATTTCGCCGGCACAAGTAAGTAATTCATGGGAATTAAATTTATTTTAATTCAATTCTCATGAATTCCATAGGCACAAATGAGACCTATATATAATTTGTGTTGGTTTTACTCAATTATTCACTAGTTACTGTTGGGATCTCCATACTAATTTCCATTTTTTTCAAGGCAAGCACCTTAAATGTATGCTACTTTCCCCTTTGATGGTAACGTTTGAAGGTAATTGAGAATGTTTATAGTGGTAGTCGTCCTCTGGTGGTTCTGCATGGTATTTCCACTGATAGAATGTATTAAGAATAAGAGAGGGAAAGATTGATCTATTAATTAAACATAAGGCCTTTTTTATAAAGGCTACATAACACACACTAGTAACATTTAACTGATATTAGACTAAACCCATACATACTCTAATACAACATTTACTTCAATAGAATGCATGCACAAAGTTTACATGAATGAAAATAGAGAAAACTTATACACTGGAAAATGAATGAAGTTTTCTAATGATAGAAAAATAGTGAACATGCCTGGTAACAAAAATTGAGTACGATTTTGAGTTAATCCATATTTAAGAAATCAATGAATATGTGAGATGATGCTTGGGTTCTATAGTATTTTGAAATACCTTAAGTAAATAAAATTAAATGCTGACTACTATTTAGTTGTCTTTGTTATTAATACTACAAAACCTTGTTTTTTCTCATTATTGTTACTTCTAGCAATTGCTTGTGCGTTTGTAGACATGTTTAATGAGTAATTACGGGAGTGTTTCACTTATTAGGCTATAGAGGCCGCTATTGAGTTAAATCTAAATAAGGTGGAGGCTGGTGCTCAGGGAGAGCATAAAATCCAGCGTGGATATATGCCAGTAAAAACATACAGCTGCCACTACATTGTGGATGAAGCTTTTAGAAAAGCCATTGCTGATTTTCTGGTGCACGAGAGAGAACAGGTATGAAAAAAAAACTTCTAAGCCTTTCAAACATGGAATAATTTTCAATGTTGTGTACTTACAATAAACCTTATACTAGTGGAAGCTTTATGGACTAGGTTTATTCTTTTTTGTACCATATTGAAACTTTATGCTATAGATAAATGTTTTTGTATTTATAATCATAAGTTGCATCTTCATTTTTAGGATTTTTCTAACAATGAAATACATTTATATCGTTGGAATTTTAATTTTTAACTTAAAAATTGAAAAAAAATCATGTACAGTGTAATAAATACTTAAACACATTGGGCTTTTATTTTTCTCGTTATTTTCTCAAGTATTATCCAGATTCCTTGATGAACACTTCTTCATGTTCAATTCATAAACATATCCAAGCCACTAGTTCATGCCCTTGTTTTCAGCATCATTTTGTATGGTAGCGGTTTAATTCTTATGAGCTACAAGAATCCTGTGTTCTGATGTGGCATGACTTACGAGAACTTAAAGAATCTACTAGGGGCACCTTCCTGACAGTTTCTTGAAGAACAATCTTAGAACAACATTTCATTTCCAAATGCTTGCAGCATCTATTAGGTACCTAATACTGAGATAAAACCGAACTTGGCTTGATTTCTGGAGAATTTTGCTGTAATTTTTTTTATGGTATCTTTAATGTTTGTGTCCAACCTTGCACCATAACCATGCCTCGAGGAGCCAGATATAGGGCTTATTTTCTTTGGAGACTTGCCACTTGATTCGACATTCGTATAAATCTGGATTTGTTTTTTTCTTTTTATACTTGGCGGTTTTCTGTTGCAGCTTAAGCTTGCCATCAAATTGTTGCATGATTCTGGACCATTCAAGGAGGGCTTAAAATGAGCATCGAAGTGTGATTTGTGCGTAGGACTCTTGTATACTTATGTAAATAACAGAGAAATTGATTATGGAATGTGTTTAGGAATTGGGATGTTGCATGGGATTGGCATTTCGGAGTGGAGTAACCGGGATTCTAGTAAGAATGGCAGTTGGTTTACCACTTGTCGGCCACACGTGAAATATTGTAATTTTTTTTTCCCAATGTATGTGTGTTTATGACCAATGTTGTGTTTGGTTCAGACTATAAAATGTTTGTATTTTGTTTAATCAAGATTATACATACTTTATGAGATGGTGAACATCACCACAATCTTGTGATTATAATTTAAATGTTGTGCACAAGCTGACAAAATCTGTCGTATCATGAAAACTGAAATAATCTTTTCTTTCATAATAATCTGATTCAAATGAGGCCTACGTCAGCGTTGCACTCGTACACATCCTCTTATGTTTTCACAATATATATATCGCACATTTTAAGATTTCTACGTTCACTAGCTTTTAAATTCTAAATAAAGATAACGAATATTTATCTCGTTCGCTGTTTATCGAATGGATTACATTCTTTATTGAATTGATTACATGACGCCGGCTGCTTTAATCAGAAAAAGTAGCATCGGAAATGACATGCGAGTCGCATTTAATAAATCCTGCACAAATCAACGAAGGAATTTTTTTAAACGACAAGTTCACTGAGAAAAACGCACAAAACGTCTTCAAGTAGAAAGTAGAAGAAACACGACACATCTCACGGACACGAACACGGACACGTACCCGGATCCGGACCCGGACCCGGACAGTACCGATTCACGCTGTGGGAGTTGTACGTAGACAAATATTTATTTATTTGTTGGGCGTGGGGAGTTGTGATGGAGACTTGCAGGAAGGAAGAGGGGGCCGGCAATGGTAGCAGAGGTATCAAATCGTCGACGCTCCGGTGTGTGGTTTAAATTGCAAGGGGACGGCAGCGGCGGTTCACGCAACCACAACTCGGGCGATGCAAGGCCGCCTTTCCGACCCATTGCCCTCGGCCATCATTTCCGGTGGCAGTTTCCTCTTCTTCGCACCAGTCCTAGGCGTCGCTGCCGTTGCCTCAGCAGATTTTGCATGGTTCAGCAGTCTTTGCACGTCCGACGTCTTGAGCGGCTTTGGGATGAATTCCACGGCTCCACTTGCCTCACACCTTCGGTCAACGACAGAATCATGATTCAGTGGCACCAAATTGCCGGATTGCAATGAATTGCCACAAGAACGGCGCCCAAAGCTTTGCGCCGTAGTCTACCACTTTTCAGAAAGAAATGCTAGTTGTTTGTGTGATGAGTTACCATGAGTTAACGTGAAATTCACTTCTTCTTTTTAATTATATGATTTATAATATAAAATATTAAAATTATTTGATAAATAATATATTATTAATATATTTTAATAAATAATGTTAAAATTATTTAATGTATTTTTTATATTAAAAAAATAAAAGTGTAGAATAAAAAACGTTTAAACAAACAGAATCTCAGTGTCCAGTACGTGCATTTCTCCCATTAATTTATTTACATGCCCAGCGTTTTTCTAATGGTCGATCGTCTGCATGTTTATTTTTCGATGATGGCATCAGAAAATCTATCCTGTATTTTTTAACTATCAAGTTATCCAAATACCATTTTTTCGGGGGAAGCATATGAGAGCTAGAGAGAGAGAGAGAGACCTGCTGATTCTCTGAGGATCATTCTCTGATGACATGATCACAATAGGAATCGACTTCATGTAATTGTTTCCCTGGCGCTGTTGAAGGAGAAGAAGCACGACATGATCGAGATTAATTACCAGGAAGACCCAAGCATTGAAATTGAAACTTTTGCAAAACAAGAGGGCTAGAAATATGTATCTGTACTTTGACTGCCTCGAGGAGATCGTGGCCGTTCATTTCCGGCATGCAGTAATCTGTAAGAATCATATCGATTTTACGGTCCTGCCCCAAAACATCGCAGATCAGTAGAACTCGGCCAAAGGAAACATATATATATATATATATATATATATATATATAGTTAATGAACCTGAATAAGAAGACGCTGAATGCTAGCTAGCTGCTGCACGTACAAATGACATGCATGAATGTGTACATATATTGAAGAAGAAGGGACAAACAAAGGAAGAGAAGCAAACCAGAAGCCATTAATGTGTTATCGATGCTGTACGTGTTACATATATATATATATATATATATATATCGATTCACGCATTTCTTTGAAAAGTCAGATGTACAGTAGCCAATTTTTGAACAAGCTGTGAACATTTGTAATTAAACCGGCCAGCATTAATTTCTGAGAAAACTGGTGTTCCAACCACAGATTCAATGGCACATATATATATATCCTAATGGTTTTGGATTTCATTATTTATCATGCATGATCGAAAAATGGAACCTTTCTCGCGTCCTTGTATTTTCCAAGATTTATATCTCAAAAAACTAAGTTTCAGTTGATTACAAAGTAGAGTTTTCATGTAATTAACTGTATTAACATATCCGAAACGATGCGTTCGATCCCATGAGAAAACCAATTAATTAATTAAAGAGAAGAAAAAAACAGTATATAATTACATGAATAGGGTGAGTTTCCTTCTTCTCTGTCTCACTCTCATCCAGCCCCAGCACTTCCAAGGCCTTCTTTCCACTGTCAACTGCAACAACTGGAAGGAAGCAAAGCAACAACATCATTCAACTGGCCACAATGCCAAAAAAAATTAGAATCACAACAGCTTAATTAAGAGTTGGTCGAGAAGTGTTAGAATAATCTGGCATCAAGTGTGATGTGGTGAACTTTATCAGAACTTTTGAGAGTGTATTTTTACAAATTCGATTACATGCATGCAAAAAGACTTGGAAATAAAACAACATGCAAGAGGAGTCTCAATCAGCATCAACCATGCACCCATTTTGGCAAATGTCTGCAACATGTACATATGCATGGGCGTGAGGACTCAAAGCCAGCCCTTTGAGCTGTGATGTATCCCAAAACAAGAAGAGACAACGTATATACACCGGCCGGCCTGATCGATCATCACCGTTGCTCGCTTCTTCGATCAGCTTGTTAATTAATTATTTCTTTTATGATCGATGGTAATTTATAATTAACTTCCCTAAAATCGGATTCTCGGAGAGATCGAATTACATGCATGTACCGATCGAACCCTAGCTCCTTATGAAATTAATAAGAATTACCATATTAATCAAACACGTACGTACTGGGTTCTAACCAACCAATCAAACAAACAACTGCGCGCAATCTGAAACTTATACCAGGAGATGGAGCACAAACCACTTGATGACCGGTCGCCATTGATGGATCTGGGAAGGAGCTAGCGTATGGTTTAGAAGGAAGAAAATGGTGCAAATCGATCGGAAAATGCAACAATGGAACCGGGGGAAGAAGCTAGCCAGGACCATACAAGAACAGGAATTAATCAGCACTGCATCTTTAATTAATTGTTTCTACTTGATGTATTGTACCTTCGAAGAGGCCGCTTCCACTCTTGAGCAACACCCTCTCCACCACCTTCCTGTCCACCAGGGAGTCGTCCACCACCAACACTCTCACTGCTGCTGCTGCCGCTGCTCTCATCTCTTCCAGGCCCTCTCCTCCACTCTCCTCCTCCCCATCATCCATCACCACCACCACCCACCAACGCCAAGAGATAGACCGAAGGTAGAATTAAAAGAGCTAGCAGAGAAGGTAGGGTGTGTGTGTGTGTGTGTGGGCTGCACTGGAGAAAGAGGCGCGGCACGAATCCCGGAAGAGAGAGAGAAAGAGATTCTCACTCCGACAGGCAAATCCAAAGCATTCGATCGCCGGTGATCTTCTTCAAATCTCTTTTCTTCCCTGTGAGTCCCACCTCCGCAGAAATGGCTGCTAGCTGCTCGTAATTAACCCCATCAAAAGTGAAAATAATAATTCGCAGAAGGATGATTTTGAAATAGAAATAAGAAGAAAAATAATTTTGATAATAGAATTAAAAAGTGTAAATATTTTTTTTAAGTTGGAAGTATTTTTAAAAATTAGAAGTAGAAAAAAAGGAGTGTTTAAACTTTCGTTTATTTGAACTTTTAAGTAAATTTTTATTATATAATTATAATATTATTTATTTTATTTCTTTTAATTTTAATTTTTTTAAAAATTAACTTTATAATAAGTAAAATCGAAAATAAATACATTATAATAAATTAAAATATTAATTGCTTGTAATCTACGTCACAATTTAAATCTTGATAAATATTACTTATATTCTACTTATATTACTTCGTACCAAGTTTTGAGACATTTAAATCAAGAATTAATCGATTATTTTATGATTATCTTATTTGATTGAGATCGTACCTACGTACAACTTACTTAATTAAGATCGATATCTAATTTTTTAAGGAAACTTTTAATACAATTGAGCCAAAAGTGTAATTATGTTAAATATATATATAGAGTCTGTAGATTTTGCAGGTGTGTACAGAACTTGCTTTTGCAAGTTCATTGAGGATGACAATAGAGGTTTGTTACATAAACTCATAAGACAACAGAGATCTATTAAAGATTAATTTACACAACGAATTTACTCTATTGTGTAAATTGATAAGTTAATAGAGGTCAATTGAATATGATGTTATCTCAACAAATTTACTTCATTGAAGGTATGTACGTAACCGACGATCTGAACCGTTTGACTAATATTTGACGACCACCTATAAAAGTGATTTCTATAAGTATCTACAGAATCATTTTTCTCATACACACATATATATATAATTTGAATTTTTATTTCATTAAGACTTTTACAAATTATAAGAATATTTCACAAATAAACTGAAGATTGATTTAATAATTAAATCAATTAATTGAAAATATAAAATACAAAATCACCTAAATATTTTATCATTTGATCAAAAATTTAAGTCATTGATTTAAATAATTTATTAATCACTTACTCCAACATATTAAAATAAATAATTAACGAATATGTTAATTAATCACTTAAAAAATTTAATTACCGTATTTGTAATTAATAATTAATTAATTAAAATCTATAAGTTAATTAACATAACAATTAAAAATCTATGTTATTCTAAATTTTTTTATTTGAAAAAATTTCAAACTTCAATGTTTTGTATGCACATGGTTGAAGTTTTTTAATTAAGGGAGAGAGAGTGTGTATACGTCTTATTAGTTGAAGAGAAAAAATGTATTTTTAAATTTCACATGTAAAAGAGAGTGTGACTTTAAATTACTTAAATTTCACTCATTGATCTCACATCGATGGATACTTACACAAGTAGATTTTGTAGACACTTACAGAATCCGATTTTGTAGGTGTTCGTCGATTTCAATCGACGGGTGAAATTTAAAAATGCACACTCTCTTTTTACCTAAAAAGACATGTACACTCTCTCTTTGACAGGTGAAATTTAAAAATGCACTCTCTCTTTACCTAAAAAGATGTGTATACTTTCTCTTCTTTAATTTTAAAACTCTACCCATGTGCGTATATTTTGAATCATTACGTTAATTAACTTATGAATTTTAATTAATCATTTATTGATTACAAATACGGTGATTAAGGTTTTTTAAGTGCTTAATTAACATATGCATTAATTTATTATTTTAATATATTGGAGTAAGTGATTAATAAATTATTTAAATCAATGACTTAAATTTTTGATGAAGTGATAAAACATTTGTGTGGTTTTGTATTTTATATTTTTAATTA